>RQTK01000725.1:164902-180021 GCA_003991915.1 Elysia chlorotica
TATTATTATTATTATTATTATTATTATTATTATTATTATTATTATTATTATTATTATTATTATTATTATTATTATTGTTATTATTATTATTATTATTATTATTATTATTTTATGTCAAATTACTCTATCATTCTTATCTTACACTATTTTATTCATCATATCTTATTATAATTATCTCTCCCTATCTTTTCTCACCTTGTTACACGTTCTCATTTCATCTGATCTCACTCTATCTTATCTTGCACTTTCTTAGCCCATCATATTTTCTTATACCCCACCCTCTTTTTCCTCTACTTGTTACACGTTCCGCGCCGTTACTTGGTCGTTACTAATGTCTTACCATATCTTATCAAACCCTACCTTACCCTACCATATCCTACCATTTTTATTTCATCCTACTTATTTCCCCCTATTTTCCCCTACGTTATCTCACCTACAGCGACATAAACTCCTACTTATTTACCCTACCTTACCCTACTCATTACTTTTTGCATCCTACTTATTTCCCCCCTACGTTATCCAACCTACAGCGACATAAACTCCTATTTTTTACCCTACCTTACCCTACTATATCTTAACTTCTTATTTCATCCTACTTATTTCCCCTATTTTCCCCTACAGCGACATAAACTCCTACTCATTTCCCCTACCTTACCCCACAGTATTACTTTTTCATCCTACTTATTTCCCCCTACATTATCCCACCTACAGCGACATAAACTGCTACTTATTTACCCTACCTTTCACTACCATATCTTAACCTTCTTTTTTACCCTAATTTACCCCAAAATATTCATCATACTTACCCTATTTTCCCCTAAGTTTTCTTACTTATAGCGACATAAATCCCTTCTTATTTTACTCTACCTTATTAATTTTCATCCTACTAATCTTATTTTCCCCTATTTTCCCCCTACGCTATCCCACCTACAGCGACATAAACTCCTACTTATTTACCCTACCTTACCCCACAGTATTACTATTTCATCCTACTTATTTTCCCCTATTTCCCCCTACGCTATCCCACCTACAGCGACATCAACCCGCATTCGCAACTGGACAGCGGTCCGAGTGGCCCTCGGCCCAGGGTGGGTACCAGGATCGATGACCCCAATCCGACGCAGCCATCCCCCCTGGTGCCAATGCAACTCGTGGCCGCGGACCTGATGCCCAGAAGCATCGGCATTATGAGCCGCGAGGAGAACGATGCCTTTGAGGTGCCGGAGTGGCTCCAGAAGAAGGAAGAAACGCCGAGCAAGTGGGCCTTGCCAAAGTTTCTAGAGCGACCAAAGTCCCCCGCCGCCACCTCTATAGTGACTGACGACTGTGTAGACTCGCTAAGGTAAAGAGGCCGGGGGAGTCACCAACATAGACGTAAACGTGCTGCTAACGTGCCGTAAAAACATAAAACATAAAACTAGGCTCTAGGGCTTGGTCATTAAGAATGTATATTATACTCCTACATATATAGATGAACATGTATAAAAATAAAAATAAAAAAACGCTGAAGCTGAACATGTGTAAAAACACACTGGAGATTCAGTTCAATACCTACAAAAAAGTTGAGGGTTTAGTATTTGTACTATTACTCGGTGTGGCGGACATGTAATGGTACTTGAGGTTAAGAGCGACAGGGTGCTCCACACTTTCCTGTTCCATAACACCGAGACGGGTTTGACTTAGCTGCGATTCGAACCAAATACCTCCTGGTCGTCTGTCGAGCACACTTAACGATTCACCCATCAGGTGCTACTTTTTTTTTTTTACTTCGGTGGGAAAGTTCTTTTTATTTTCGTTATAAAGAGAACAACGAATGACTGAAAGTAGTCCTTACATCCAAGTTGAAGAGTTACAAGGGGTTAAGAGTACAACGTTTTAGTACCCTTGAGGGGATGGGTGTGTTGTTTTATAAGGGAATAATGGGTGTGTTATTTTATGAGGGAAGAATGGGTGTGTTATTTTATAAGGGAACAATGGGTGTGTTGTTTCATATGAGGGATGAATGGGTGTGTTGTTTCATATGAGGGATAAATGGGTGTGTTGTTTCATATGAGGGATGAATAGGTGTGTTGTTTTATAGGGGAATAATGGGTGTGTTATTTCATATGAGGGAAGAATGAGTGTGTTGTTTCATATGAGGGAAGAATGAGTGTGTTGTTTTATGAGGGAATAATGAGTGTGTTGTTTTATGAGGGAATAATGAGTGTGTTGTTTTATGAGGCAAGAATGTTTAAGTTTCATAGGTTGAAGGTCTCTTTATATGTTAAGGGAAGAGTTGTGTTGGTTGAGTTGAAGGAAGAGTTGTGTTGATTGAGATGTTGTTGTTTTAGATGAGAGTGGGGTTGTGTTGATTTCATTTAGTGGGAGGCGCGCATTGTTGGAGTTTAGGGAAAATCGTGTTTTTTTTTAAATTGAGGGGAGAGATGTGTTATTGGATTTGAAGTGAGAAGCATGTTGTGTTTTTACCGGTAATTCCTAGAATACAATTTGTAGACCTTTGTTTTATTTAGATCAATACCATTTAACCCCCACCCCCCTTTTGATTAAGCCTTATAAATGTTTGTGAGCCTTTATATCAAAACAAATAAGTTTTATAAATAAATGCCTATAACCTTTTTTGTTTGTTCAGCTTAAATGTGAGTTGCAAAAAGCTTTTTACAAAGGACAACTTTGCAGAGAAGGAAAATTATTTCTCTAATTTGTCTATTTTATCAAATACAAAGGGATCATTATGTAATTTTATTCCAATATTTCTACAATTGCTATTTTTCCTGTATGTACTTCACCAAAAAACCTGCTACATTTGATCAATATACTAATCCTGCTTTACAAATTAGTATAGTTATGTCAAGTTTATGTAGGCCAAATTTCAGGTTATTTGGTTTATATTATATAAACACCTTAGGAAAAAACTAAAGATTGTTAAAAAAATACAAGATGGTCGCCAGATTTTTAAATCTTGTTATCGAAATCAGTTCTTTACATTTTTTTTCGTCTAATAGTGATCTAACACACATGGTTGTCGGGCGTAACTACGATTATATATTATTTAATAATGCCTGTATTTATATGCTGATGCCCCTAAGTGGAGGAGCTAGTTACTTAAGTTCATACCTTGTATAGTGCCTGATGCTCCTCATATTGATACACATGTTTTTCTTACATAAGGAATCACACTCAAAGGGTTTAACATGAGATTGGTGTCTACTTTGCATTAACCCTCTTTTGAGAAAATATACAAACGCAAACACGGGTTTCGCCATGTCCATGTTCCTAATATCAGTACACACTGCTTAACCCAATATCTTCGCTGTTTTCCATTTGCAGTTGAGTTGGTTAACGTCCAACATCAGCACTATATAGGGTATATTGTGGACGGCCCCCAAGACTGACGTCTGACAATTTTATATACTGCCACACATGAGATGACTCTTGTCTCAGCCGGTCACATTAAACTGACACCGACCCAACCAGTAGGGAGCGAAATCGACAGGGCTCGAACCACGAATCTTATGTGTTGGAAGCTGATACTCTACCCCAGCGCCACCGCGCCCCCTCGTGTCTTTCACAAACGTAATATATACTTAATTTTACAGGGACGGGGAACTGTTTTTATCACCAACTTCCTTATACATAAAATTTTCAGCTTTTTGGGCAAGCTTTAATAATTACAAGAAGAGGGAATAATTCATATAAAATTTACTTATTAAAATGTCTTTCTTTTTATTAGGGGAGTGTTGAGTGTTTTTATCACAAACTTCCCTATGCTTTTAATATTTTTGAGACATGTTAAGTTTTATTTTTTTTAAAGACAGAGATAATATGATATTATGATTCAGACACACTTTTAATCTCAAAGTCTTAGATTGATTTTTATTAGGCGAGGGTTGATTATTTTTATCACATATTTAACCCCCCCCCCTCGCTGTCTTTCACAAACTTAATATACTTATTTTTACAGGAGGCTGGGAACTGTTTTTTATCACCAACTTCCTTATACATTTCCATTTGTTGGGACATGCTTTTTTGGGCAAGTTTTAATACTTACAAAAAGAGGGAATGATTCATTGTCTTTCTTTTTATTAGGGGAGTGTTGATTGTTTATATCAAAACCTTCCAGATGCGTGTAATATTTTTGAGGTATGTTAAGTTTTTTGAAAAATATAAATCAATCACATTTTTTACTTCGAAGTCTGTGATTAATTTTTATTATGGGAGGGTTAAATGTTTTTTTAATACATATTTAAGCTCTTTAAGACATGTTAAGTTTTATTGATTAAAAACAAACAAACAATGGATTCATACGATTTTTAAAAACTTACTTTAATGTCTTAGATTGATTTTGTAGACTATCGCATGAATTTATTTATTAATTTTTTTTTCATCATTTTTCATCACACGGTCGATAGTTTAAAAACGTGCAAATGGTTAAAAGGGTTGGGATTTCGTATGGTGAAGTATGCGTATAATAAATAATGTACTATGCTTTATCCCTTGTTGTTGAAGTTGATTTTTCTTCTTGATGTTCAGAGTTTGATGGAAACATAAAGTAAAGAGTGATTAATGAGACATCCATAAGAACAGGGCAAGTCACCGAAATGATCGGAGTAAACATATTATTTTTATCGTAATAAAAGTAACAGTGTCTCTTATTAATTTTTACAATAGTTAGTTCAGATTGAAACATAACTATACCTTTTTGTTCAGCCCGCTCAGCCTACACTATATTAATGTGAAATGATCCAACTGTTTCTACTACATGTATTTTAATGGTATGACTCCCTTGGACTCTTAGTGCAACTTTTTGTCTTCTTCTGTGACTTTGCTTTCTATTTTCGGAAGCCTCGGTTTCGAACATAAAGTTATTATCCTCGAAGTTGTTTTCTCTCTCTCTCTCTCTCTCTCTCTCTCTCTCTCTCTCTCTCTCTCTCTCTGTCTAGTATTTAAGTTACAAGGAATATTTAATCCCACTTTCACGAATAAACACTACATTGCGCATATTTTTAAAACAGTATAGAACTAAAACAGTATTACGGTTATTAAAATCTTGAGTTGCTGTCTTTTTTTAGATTATAGTTTCACAAAAGCTTGAAAACAGCGGTTGTGCGGCCTCCATATGTCTCACGATACCCTTGTGGTCGAAAGACACTAACAAATAACAAAACATTACAAAATACAAGCACATTCGCACACGTAACAGAACTAAGACAGTGAAAGGGTAGTCTTTGCTCGCTTAGAAAATTCTTTTTTAGTTTAACATCTCCTAAGTCTAAAAAAAAGATAATGTTCGGTAACGGAAGCCTTGAGAGATTTTGTCCATGGAAATTGGCCGGTCATATTATACTGACGCTCAGACCTCCGTACAAAACTTCTTCCACCGAATCTACTTTGGAAAACACATTATATGCGGAAAAGCCAACTGGAAAGGACATAATTATACATTCTTCATCATGTCATCAAGTCGAAGGACGCAGGCTCAAGTGGCTGCTGGATCGGAAAAGTGTAAGTATACTGACGCTCACAAGGTGATGGTCAGAATCTTCGCCCTCATTAAAGCCGTGAAGTCTACCCTTGGGCCACACCAGCATCCTATGACTGCAAGGAAAATTACTACAGTAAAATTTATTTGATTTAAAGACGGATGGTGGTGCGCGTATGTTTCACAGCCTAGTAATTGGTTTTGTTGGTTGGTTGGTTCTCAGCAACTCAACATCACCAACTAGCACATATAGTGGATGGGTCCCATGACTGACGTCTGAGAATTTAACGTGATGTAATACAGTTACAGTGCGTCGATGCCTGGACGTATGTCTCGGGTAGTAACATTGTACTGGTATTGATGGACGTGAAACAGGAGAGGAAGGAGGAGAAGAAAAAGAAGAAGAGGAAGAAACGAACAAGAAGACGCAAAAGGAGAGAAATTAGAGAGGGATAGAAAGAAAGAAAGACAGAGAGAAAGAGAGAGAGAGAGAGAGAGAGAGAGAGAGAGAGAGAGAGAGAGAGAGAGAGAGAGAGAGAGAGAGAGAGAGAGAGAGAGAGAGAGAGAGAAAAAAACCATAAAGGTTAAATTAAAAGGAGTATTAACGGTTATTTTTCCAGGTTTTTAATAAAAAAAACCAACAACATTGACATAATCAATTCTGAAATTCTGAATTTTTATGAAATCCAACTCGCTTCCAAGGCTCAAACTCCGAAATAGTTTATCTTATTTAATAAAGTGACTGGCTGCTAAAAACATGTACATGTAAAGTATATTATTCCATACAGGTATATTATGTTTCTAAATTCGAACCACATGCATATTCCGTTCACGTATATTCAAGTTTCTAACTTCTAAATACATGCATATACCGGTGAGTTATATCAAAATTTGTATCTCTGGTTATATATGCATACCATAGATCTATATCCAAGTTTCTCTGTTAATTACATGTTCATCATGATGATTTTCATTTTTGTGTTTTCTAATTTTGAAATGTTTAGATAACAAAAAAAAAACACAAAACAATTTCTATTATTCACGTTTCTTACTACTAAAGTCCATATATCTAGTTTCTGCTGGCATTGTAGACCCTTATGCAATCCGCGTTGGCAATTTTCTCCACAAGTTTTTGCAGGTTTGGGAATTTCCCGACATTGGGCTGCGTAAATTTACCCAGCTCACTGCGCAAAAGGTCATAGACAATAAGATCGGCGAGCGAAACTGAATCACCCACCATGAAGTTCCCGCCATTTTCCACAAGATAACGCTCCAAAAATCCCAAATAAAATGGCGCCTCGTTCTGAATAAGGTCCTCAGCCAAGTCTTCTTTTTTCTTCGTATCCTTTTCGTAATAATGTTTCGACGCTTTGATTCGAAATTCGAACACAGTTTGCGCAATGACGTCTATTTTTAGACTGTCCAGATTTTTGGAGCCGTACAGGCCAAATTCTCTTGCCAGGTATGCCGCAATAGCCAAGCTCTGTGGAAACTTTTGGCCACCAAGTTCAAGGACGGGGACCTGCCCCAGGGGCATTGTGGGCTTGACTTCCGTCCACTCTTCAAACGGGATCCTGACGTCTTCGAAAGGCTTTCCCGCCCAAACCAAAACGAGACGACTCACTTCTGCCCGGCCATCTTCATCGAAATAGTGAATCTTGATACAGCTAGAATTGGCCATTCTGGGAAATGGATGAAAAAACAACAAATAAGAAAAAAAATCAAATCCAATTGTCCAATCGCTGCTGCAAAGTCTGAGTCCATGTCAATTTGCACAGACAGCTCCATCATTTCTCCTTATCATCAGTAAGGATTAGACCTACCCTACATTTTACACGAACTCTCACTACAAATCAATGTGTTGTCTACCAAAACTACTTTTCGCTTGATTTTTTAAGAATAGGTATCGAAAAACACAGATCTTTTGTACCAGCCTTACACAACTTTTATTAATTTGTCCATAACATAATTGTTTTTACGTACGCATTTATATATTTATTATATACAAGTGCCTTTGAAAAAGATATTACTTTTAATTTTATTTTTTTATGACGTGACGTAAAGGTACATGAAGATATCGGGCCGTTAGTACAAAATTGTTGTAAGATTACGACTTTTCGTAAGATATGAAAAAGGGGAAGGCCTAGGACTAGTTATAACCTACTGCAACGTTGCACTTGCGACCGATAGATAAAAAGGGAGAGTGAATAGAAAGAAAGATATATACGGTAGATATATGGATATATACATTGATTAATAAACAGATGGCGAGAAAATATGAAGAGATATTAAAAGCTAGGTAGATATATACATGTAGTATGTATGTGTGTGCAAAGCTTTTATATGGAAGCCTTCGCGGTTGAAATTATTCTTTTAAAACCAATTTAATTAACTTAGGCTGCAAACAAGTATTCGAAGTTACTGTTGAGGTTGTTGTTGTTGTTGTTGTTGTTGTTGTTGTTTTTGTTGTTGTTGTTGTTGTTGTTGTTGTTGTTGTTGTGTTGGTTTAACGTCCAGCACCAGCATTATATAGGCTGATCCAGGTATCATAGATAGAGCAACGTTAACAATTAAAATTTTCTGACAGTAAAGACTCATCTAGTAAAGATGTAGTAAAAGTGTCTAGTTCTAAATTCACAGGACAAGCAAAGCTTTTATGGCTAAAATAATCTAAGGAACTTTAGACAAAAATAGTGCGGAATACAATAGGGAATTAGTATTGGCTCTGTGTGATATAATGTAGACGATACATATGAAACAACAAAACGCTGAGAAAAAAGATAATACATTGTGTAAGCAAAGAGAAGGGTTAGTGTATGATATGGTTTTTAATTTCTTCTTACTTCCATTGGGTATAGAAATGACTACAGACAAAATGGTTTGTACAGCGGAGGAGAAGAAAAGAAAAGAGAGAGGGAGAGAGAGAGCGAGAGAGAGAGAGAGAGAGAGAGACAGAGAGAGCAGAGAGAGAGAGAGAGACAGAGAGCCAGACAGACAGACAGACACAAAGGAAGAAAGATAGAAAGAGAGAGAAAGAGAGAGAAAGGGAGGGAAAGGGGGAAAGGAAAGAAAAAGAAAGATAAAGAGGAGCGCTTGCAAAAGAGAGAGAAAGAGAGAGAAAGGGAGGGAAAGGGGGAAAGGAAAGAAAAAGAAAGATAAAGAGGAGCGCTTGCAAAAGTGACAGGCAAAATGACTGACAGACAGCCAAGTAAAACGAGATAGAGTGACAATGTTAAGAGGGATAGAGAGAAGAAGACATAAATCTAGAGGGAGAAAGAGTGTGGAGAAAACCATACACTGAGCGAGAGACATACCTTCTTAGTCTAGGATGTACTTTTATAATACCAATATCAGTACTACCATTTATCTAACAATACAGAGCGTAAACAGACTAAAAACTTTTCATTTGCTAGAAGCATTCATAAGCAGTTTTTAAAAACACATAAAAAATCCACGTTTTCGACCATCAACGAATAGAATCTACTTACATCAGATTTTTCTAGACACTAACACACCGTAGCCTTTATGCCACAACTTTCTCTCAGTAGATCTGGAACACACTAACGGCCTACTGGCCATTTTCTGTCTGTGTAATGATATCACATACACACCAGCATAAAATTATTATCATCTATGTATTCCTACACTGAACTTTCACCACAACACATTGGAAGAAACTAGTTACATTGCGATGAAGAAGCCTATATCAAACACGAAGACGATAGGCAAGACATTCTGAACCAGCAACCAATCATAGCTCTATGTTAGACTAGAGGAGCCAATGAGCGATTAGATAACACTGTGTATGAAGGGCAGAAATACGTCATCTGCTATGTTTATGTTTATCGCAAGAGACTCGCTACAGGAAAGCGACCTTATGAAATTATAAACCTGTGGACAGTATTGTTTGTATCAGAGATACGAAACACATTGGTATTATAATCTTAACTTGGGGAAACGAATACGTATACAAACAAATGCAGAATGATGATCTTAATAAGTTTTACGCCAGATTTGAATTTCAGGATTTTCGAAGTGAAAGACATAATAAACTTTCTTTCATACGAAAAAATAACCATAATGAGAGATCAAGTAATAGGATACAATTATCAGAAAACGAGGTGGTATGTAATCTTAAAAAATGAAAGCAGTAAAAGCCACAAGCCCTGATGCTGTTCTTCCCAGTATGTTGAAGTTCTATGCCAATGAATTGAGTAACTCTCTCTCTCTCTCTCTCTCTTCTCGCTATTTTTAAATCACTTTCTGTCTGCATGGGTATTTGTTTCTTTGCTTATGTCTGATCATCTCTGTCTAATTAAGTTTGTATGCCTGCCTATATACATGTGTTCCTGCCATGGTAAATGCCTATCTCTTTACCTCTAGAGAACTTATGTTAAAAACAGAGAACGCATGTTAAAAACAGAGAACGCCAACAGCACAAAAAGAGCTTATAGCTGTAATAAGAAAGGAACACATATTTATAAAAACAATATTTAAAATTTTTTTCAAGTCCAATAATATGAAGCGGGTTTGGCAGAGCATGAACTTGATGGGTGGTTCTAAGAGGAAAGGAAACACCAATCTAGAAGGTGCGAAAAACTATGCAGAGGTTCTTAATAAGTTTTACACCAAATTAGATAGTCAGGATTTCAAAAGTGAGAGACATATTAGAATTCATCTTTTATACGAAAAAAAAAATAACCAAAGACAGATTAAGTAATATGATACAATTTTTAGAGAATGAGCTACTATCTAATATAAAAAAAAACGAAAGCAGTAAAAGCTACAAGCCCTGATGCTGTTCTTCCCAGTGTGCTAAAGTTTTGTGCCAATGAATTGAGTGAGAGAGAGAGGGAAACAGAGAGAGACAAAGACAGACAGACAGACAAACAGCCAGACAGACAGACAGACACAAAGGAAGAAAGATAGAAAGAGAGAGAAAGAGAGAGAAAGGGAGGGAAAGGGGGAAAGGAAAGAAAAAGAAAGATAAAGAGGAGCGCTTGCAAAAGTGACAGGCAAAATGACTGACAGACAGCCAAGTAAAAACGAGATAGAGTGACAATGTTAAGAGGGATAGAGAGAAGAAGACATAAATCTAGAGGGAGAAAGAGTGTGGAGAAAACCATACACTGAGCGAGAGACATACCTTCTTAGTCTAGGATGTACTTTTATAATACCAATATCAGTACTACCATTTATCTAACAATACAGAGCGTAAACAGACTAAAAACTTTTCATTTGCTAGAAGCATTCATAAGCAGTTTTTAAAAACACATAAAAAATCCACGTTTTCGACCATCAACGAATAGAATCTACTTACATCAGATTTTTCTAGACACTAACACACCGTAGCCTTTATGCCACAACTTTCTCTCAGTAGATCTGGAACACACTAACGGCCTACTGGCCATTTTCTGTCTGTGTAATGATATCACATACACACCAGCATAAAATTATTATCATCTATGTATTCATACACTGAACTTTGACCATAACACATTGGAAGAAACTAGATACATTGCGATGGCGAAGCCTATATCAAACACGAAGACGATAGGCAAGACATTCTGAACCAGCAACCAATCATAGCTCTATGTTAGACTAGAGGAGCCAATGAGCGATTAGATAACACTATGTATGGTGGGCTGAAATACGTCATCTGCTATGTTTATGTTTATCGCAAGAGACTCGCTACAGGAAAGCGACCTTATGAAATTATAAACCTGTGGACAGTATTGTTTGTATCAGAGATACGAAACACATTGGTATTATAATCTTAACTTGGGGAAACGAATACGTATACAAACAAATGCAGAATGATGATCTTAATAAGTTTTACGCCAGATTTGAATTTCAGGATTTTCGAAGTGAAAGACATAATAAACTTTCTTTCATACGAAAAAATAACCATAATGAGAGATCAAGTAATAGGATACAATTATCAGAAAACGAGGTGGTATGTAATCTTAAAAAATGAAAGCAGTAAAAGCCACAAGCCCTGATGCTGTTCTTCCCAGTATGTTGAAGTTCTATGCCAATGAATTGAGTAAAGTTTTATGTGATATTTTCAATCTTTAACTAAAGGAAACTGTGGTTCCAACTGTATGAAAATCATCAAGTATTGTACCTGTCCCTAAAAAACAGAAAATCTCATGTATGAATGATTTAGGACCTGTTGCACTTACACCATGTGCTATAAACTATTTTAAAAACCTGTTCTTACCCACCTTAGAAGCAATTTTGTCATTTTGTAGACACTATTCAATAATTATGCTTATACTATATAGATCCAACAGAGGAGTTGATGATGCCTTCTTCACAATGTTTACACCCAATTAGATTTGTCGGGAACAAGCGTACGTAAGGCTAATAATTTCCGATTTCTCTAGTGCGTTCAACACTATTCAACCTCGTCTTTTGTGAGAGAAACTGTTAAAAACAAACGTTTCTCCTTGGTTTATCATCTGGACCATCGATTATCTTACCTCAAGACCTCAGTTTGTACAATTAAATCCTTCAATAAAATCTGATGTTATTGTTACTGATACTGGAACCCCTCAGGGTACAATTTTCTCACCCTTTCTCTTTCTTTTTCTTTATACACATCAGAGTGCAAAACCATGCGAAGGAATTGTAAAATTGATAAATAGGCTGACGATATTGTTTTGACGGAAATGATTGTTGGTGACAAAAGCATTGACTGCGAGCATGAAGTAAAACCTTTTGTTTACTGGTGCGTTATCAATCATCTAATTCTCAATGTTAGAAAAACGAAAGAAATGATTATTGATTTGTGGAAAAGCAGAACATGATCACACTATGATAAAAGATAAAATAGGAGAGAGAAAGAGAGAGCGAGAGAGAGAGAGAGAGAGAGAGAGCGAGAGAGAGAGAGAGAGAGAGAGAGAGAGAGAGAGCAGACATGTTTAGATATCTCGGCGTAGTAATTTGACACAAAACTGACTTAGAAACAAAACACTGAGGCGATTTTAAAGAAAACAAAATCCCGATTATAATGCTTGAGGAAATTACGTTTTTTTAAAATCCTGCAAGATTAATTTCAATTATTTTACTCATTTATAGTAAACAACATAATAACGTTTGGTTTGGTATGTTGGGGAGGCAGCATGTTAAAACAAGATAGGGAGAGACTTGGGAAATTAATTATTAAAACTGCAGGTGGGGTGGTAGATACAAAATAAGAAGACATCATTTTCACTATATTATCGAAACATTGTAAATGAAATGAAATGTATTATTAAAGACAGCACAGACCCTCTGAACGCTTTATACGGTGGTCAGCTGATTGAGCGCAGTGATTGTTATAGAGTTCCAAAGACGGGGACAAACAGACATAATTATAAACTCATTTTCCCCCTAAATCTATCGCACTATTTAATGAGAATCACAGAATGAGAAAGCTAACACAGTTGGGCATCTTATATCAAACCATGAATTTATAGCACCTTTTTCTGATTATTACTATTATGCTTAGACAATTGTGCAGTATGAATTATTCTTATACAGTTTTGTGTTTATACCTATTGGCTACATTTTTTAAATAGTATGTATTTTTACAAATGTATTTGTATATTTTAAAGCATGTTATTTTCAATTTCCTATAATGGGATAAATAAAATGGTTTATTCTATTTGCTAATATTAAACTTCGAACAAACAAACGAAACAACAACCCAGCAACAGCAAAACTAATAAATCATCCTAACAACACTTTTGAAATTCCGCTTCGAGTTACTCCCGCACAAAACATAAATTATCGTTGTCTAGAAAATTTTAAAGCATGATCTAAGCATCGTATTTTGACGATGATAATATTGGGGTACGTCCACAATAATATTACATGTGTATAGCCTATACAGGGGGCGCGGTGGTCCAGGGGTAGAACATCGACTTCCGACGCAAAAGGTCTCAAGTTCGAATCCTGGCTGCTGCAATCCCTACTGGTTGGGTCGGTGTCAGTATTATGTGACCGGCTGAGACAGGAGTCATGGTATCCCCGCCCTTTCTCGTGTGTAGCAGCACATGAAATTGTCAGACGTCCTTCTTGGGACCCGTCCACAATATAGCCTATATAGTGCTGCTGTTGGACGTTAAACCAACCTAACCAACCTAACAAACCATTGTCTTACGGTGACGAATATATTGGGGTACGTCCAAATTAATAATATTACATGTGTATAGCCTATACCGTGCTCACGTTGGACGCAAAGCATCAACATTAACACTATGAGAAACCTGGTTTTAAGAAAATAATGATTATATGGGAGTATAAATACTGTGGGCAATTGAATGTTTATGATACAATCACTTTGAAAACAATCCCTCAAAATAATACATTGTTGGTTTATTAAGCGGTATCCATTATATCCTATTGCAATTTATAAATACTTAAATAAGCTTAAGTTTTTGATAAAAATGTAAGGTTTAAGGCTTGAACAATTATTGGTAACAATAAGTTATACACAGATTTGATAGGGACATTTTAACATTTTAACACAATTGTAAGCAATAATTATTTAGTTTGCAATAATCTCGAGGCAAACGTTTTAATATATTGTTTTTATCTAACGTTCAGTAAACAATACTTCTATAACTATTTACATTTTAAACGAGATAACTCATGTATAAGTATCAATGTTACCATTACCTCCCTTGCCTCACCCATTAGAACACAATTAATAATAATGTCACTGGGTGACGTACATATAATTTGTTAAAGCCAAACACTACCATGGCATTGTATGTACCACTTGCATTACATTGTATATAACAAGGTGACGTTCAAAATAAATGTCTTTGTGGTTAGGAAATCATGGTCAACGTTTCTTTATTTATGGGATCTGCTACAGACATTGGCGTGCACTATCCTGTTAGATAAATCACTATTATTAATGCTGGCTAGATGTAAACATTGATAATAGTTTCTTTTACAGCTGTGAAATTCAAACCATCCGTGTATTTTGTGCACCCAATCCCTTTTCATAGCCTATATTGTTCCCACGTGTTATGTTTTTTTTTTTACATTTTTTGAAATTATTTTTTTTTGTAGTTCATCCTATTGGATGTTATTCTCATTGAAAAAAAAAAAAAGAAAAAAATGAAGAAAAAAAAGAAAGAAAAAGAAACGGACAGGGCGGGGAGACCTGAACTCCCTATCTGTTGGTCACATTATTCTGACACCGGCCCAACCAGCAAAACACTAATTTTTCACAATCTAAAAGAATATAAAACCAAAGCAAGGAAGCAAAAAAAGCTAGGAAAAAAAACAACCCAACAAAGCAAGCATTCATAAAGAAATATAGAGAAGAAACGCCTAAAGATAAACTCGCTTTAATTGTGTATGAAATCTTTCTTCATGTAGCTGAAAAGCATGCTATTATTCTTTAAATAAGTGTATGGAAACACATCAAATGGTTGTATCCATTTTAATCTTCTGTGTTTCTTTTGACATGATATTGCTCTTTGTTTCAATGTCATTGTTGTTATTGTTGTTGTTGTTGTTGTTGTTGTTGTTGTTGTTGTTGTTGTTGTTCTTGTTCTTGTTCTTCTTCTTCTTCTTCTTCTTCTTCTTCTTCTTCTTCTTCTTCTTCTTCTTCTTCTTCTTCTTCTTCTTCTTCTTC
>RQTK01000725.1:180075-218840 GCA_003991915.1 Elysia chlorotica
GAAGAAGAAGAAGAAGAAGAAGAAGAAGAAGAAGAAGAAGAAGAAGAAGAAGAAGAAGAAGAAGAACAAGAACAAGAACAACAACAACAACAACAACAACAACAACAACAACAACACTGTGATTGTTTTCAATATGTTTACTTATTATTTATCTCCTTTATAAAATTCATGGAGGTTGATCTTATGATCTACATTCATTTAAAAAAAGCATACTCAATTGTACGTTAAATGATCGAGGTTATTAAGCTCTGCTTCTTTACATAAAATTATAATATAGATTAATGTCTTGTTAATTCAAATACCATACAATCAGCGAGCCATTCAGATATTCTATACATATTGTTGGTTAATGAGCCGTAATAAAAAATCATTGGGGCATGTAGTCTCTCCTGATATTTTTGTTTACAGATTATACGATTTAATACAAAACTACCAAAAAAAAACAAAAAAACAACACCCAACAACAAATATAATGTATGATTACATACGGGTAGGTTTCCTTCTAATTATTTTTCTCTTTAGAGGAATTTTGCATTGGTTACGAATCCCCTGTAATCAAATCTCTTTCTTTATACCTTACAATCCAAGGCAGAGACACACAAGGTCATATAAATCAGATACATTTTTTCCTAGCCTTTTGCCAGTGTATGCCATTCATCAACCACCCGTGAATTCTGATCTCTAGCTCTATAATTATTGCTGTCTATGCGATACTCATAATGATCACGAATCACGTTATCGCGCTTGTTATGCTTGGTGTTTTCTGGTGGCGTATTATGTTTATTTAAGTAAGTCTAGTATAGAACCATGCTAAGATAGACGTACATGCTCCTTTACTGATCGTCGTCTTTTTTCTATAAACCCCGTTTATCGCAAAACCTTTTCTTTCAATTTAGACACGGCAGATGTAACACTAAGATAGACTTATGATTTGACGCCGCTGCAGATAACTTCACCTGCCGTCTTTATTTTGGCTTTGGGTTCCGTAATTTTAAAGCCTCTAATAATTATATTTTACAACCGGTGTCAAACAAGGATACAACTGTGATTTCATGCCGTTGCAGATATCTTCATTTTTGCTTTGGGTTCTGTAATTTCAAATCTTCTATAAGATATTCTACAATGGCTATCAAACTAGGATATAGTTGTGATTTGACGCCAATGCAGATAATATTATCTTCATTTTCCGCAGTGTCAAATCGTCTATTAAACATATTTTACAATGGGTGTCAAACTAGAATTGAACGCAAATGCACATTCTTACACCTAACGTCATCGTTCTCGTTAGGGGTGCCTTTATCCCAAGGCCGTTATTTCACAGAACAAGAATGAAACCGTGCTTTCAGGCCAACACTTATAAAGTAGCACTTACTCGTCGTTTGTTTACCTTCTCTATGACAACATACAGCAGGACCATGCACCAGTAGCCGGCATAATGAAATTATGTACAGGCCTGCCAACCTATTCGTTTGTTGAGTTGGTTGCTTAAGGTATGCGTATGGTTTGAACATGAAAATTGTGTAGTACGACGTATTTGGAGTTTATACATCTGAGATGGGTTGGTTGATGCTCCAATATTAGATTGAAACAAATAAGGACAATTTTGTCGAGCCTTCTCAATCAAATAAGGCAGCCTATAGTGGACAATTTCAAAACATGACAACTTAGGTAAATATCAATAAAACTCAATCCAACTTTCTGTGTATGTCCTAGATAGATTTATGCAGAATTTGGACTATTCCATGATGCTAACTAAAAAAAACCTATACATATTTTTTCAAGGATTAATTTTTAAATATGTGAAGTTACGGATAAAGCAAATTCATACCCCATGACAAAGAAGCATGAGCTGAAAATGAAAAGAAGATATTAACTTACAGCAAAATCGATAGTGTAAGTTACCAATCAATGTCCAAAAAACAATCAGGCCAAATTTCAAGGCATTTGAACAACAAAATGAGTGAGATTTGATGTGTTAAGGATGGGTACAAGCCGCAAAGAGTCAACTGTCGGAAAAAAGCCCGAAAATCTATGAACTTGCAGGGGTAAAAAAGGTAACCCCAGTGTACAAAGAAAAAAATTCTCATAAGAAACCTGACGGAATTTATTATTGCGTGGTGCAGGGGCAGAAAAAAAACAACAAAACAAAAACAGAAAGGATTTTAAAAGGAAATACATAAAGCGGAAGTTGGTCGATTTTCCTCATTCGAAACCACTTAACGTTCAATATCAGCCCTGCATATATGCTATATCATAGACGGGCTCAAAGACAAATATCAGACAATTTTATTTTCTACCACATAGAGATAGTACGGGAGTAAATGGACTCTTGTCTCAGTCGCTCAAAATAATATATATTATAGTGACATCGACCATACCAATATAATAATTTATGCAGCTAAAAATAGAGTAGGAAATACCCTTTATTTCTCGTAAGGTAGTAAGTATGTGAAATCTCAGGACCGCAACTCTCATTAAGTCTTATTAAGTACACAGCTGGAGATATTCAACCAGTGATCATAGTGCACGTCACATATCACATATATTAATAGAAATATGTGTTGCATGTTTATTATAATAATGGAGAACAGTATGAGAAACGTGAAAAACACATTGTTGTTTATTTTTGTTGTGGGTTTTATTTTTTTATTATTTTTTTGTGTGGGTCTTTGTTGTCGTTGTTGTTGTTGTTGTTGTTTTGGGTGGGGGAGGAGGCGCAAGGTTGACGTTGAGTTCAGGTGGTGGCTTAACGTCCAACTTCAGCAATATAGAGAATTTATTGTGGACGGGCCCCAGGAGTGACGTCTGTCAATTTTATGTGCTGCCACACAAGAGAGGATACCATGACTCCTGTCTTAGCCTGTCATATTAGACTATATCCAGAGTTCACAGCAGAACTTCTAGACCAATATACGCCGCATTGTGGATAAACAAGGCACAAGTCGTATATTTTTACTTTCAGAGTAATGTATAGTATAATTATTAGGATTTATAAAATGCACTTTTTCAGATCAAACATTTCTACTCTATCCTTTCTAGAAATAGAGAACAATATTATTATTCCAAAACGAAAAAGTTAAGTATAGAGTATGGTTTCGGCATTTTAGAGAATTCTAGAGCGAATTTTATTTCAGCGACTTTAACTTGTTTCAACCTTGTTGCCTTATAATTGTTTTTTGCGTTTTACCGCTGTGAAGATGAAGGCCGCTGTAGCACTGGGGTAGAACATCGACTTCTGAAGCAGGAGGTCCGTAGTTCGAGTACCGTTCTAGCGATTTTGTGCCCTACTGTTAGGATCGATGTCAGTACAATGTGACCAGCTGAGACAGGAGTCATGATATCCATGCAGTCTCTGTCTGGCAGGACGTTAACTTGTCAGACGATAGTCTTGGGGCCCGTCCACAATATGGCCTATATAGTTCTGATATTGGACTCTGTGAAGACAGACATTCTTAACCCTGTCACTTAGGCCTATGTGTTGAGAGACTAGCCAACAACTAGGCAAACGGTAAGACATAAAACTTGAGGGTAGGCTTTGATACCACTGAACCGTGTCCATGACAATGGAAACCTTGAAATCAATGGTGCATTGAAAAATATGATTAATAGTTTCTCTTAGACTTTCTCTCTCTCTATCTTTCTCTCTCTCTCTCTATCTCCTTTTATCTCTCTCTTCCCCTCTATCTCTTTTTTTCTGACTTTCTCTCTCCCTGGCTTTCCCTTTCTCCGTCTCTATATATCTGTTTCCGTCCGCCTCTCTATGTCTGCCTCTCTCTCTCTTTCTCTGTTCGTCTGTCTGTCTGTCTGTCTGTCTGTCTCTCTCTGTCTCTCTCTCTCTCTCTCTCTCTCTCTCTCTCTCCTCTCTCTCTCTCTCTCTGTCTCTCTGTCTGACAATCCACCTTCTAACCTATTAATATAAATACCTAATTTTCCTTTCGCCCCATTCTAAACCCTCCCTCATCCATTTTTTCATATCGACATAATTATGCTTAAAGATTTCTTGGTTACACTTAATATTAATTTGTTTCTACAGTACACATGTAAAGAGTTATCATTCACTGTTTCTGTGGAAAATTGTTATCAATCTTAGATTCTAAAAAATTGCTTCGTCTTTATTTTTTTTTGTATAACCATGTTTAGTTTATTATAATTATATGTGTGTAATACATGTAACATCTCCAAGTGTATTTTCCCTCAAATGGACAAATAAAGATTCATTTTATTTCATTTTATTTTATCTTATCTTTTTTTACCCCACCTCCTCTAATCCATTATCTCTTCAAAACCAGTGATCCGCAGTTTCCCCCATACCAAACCACCCACCTTCGCCCAACAGTTCACCACAAGAACAGTAACATCGGCGTTAGAAACACAACATTATTTAATTATGGCAGAGCTCTGGAGTAGATCTCCTTATTTCGCTATCTATCTATCTATCTAAACCCTTACTCCGCACAGTACCTGACTCGACTCAAGTGTCACCCCTGACTGGGCTTGGAGCTTCAAGCAGATCGATATTCGATCACTGCCTGGTGCACACAATCAACCTACCTGTAACAAGCACACATAGACACATACACGAAATCATTAAGACGTTCAATCCAACTGCTGAGTTCACAGCGGCGAACTATTGTGTGGGATTGTGGATAGACTTCAATACACAAGAACAGGATATATATACCCAAGACTTTTTCTGGATTGACTATTGTTATTTTAATATACCACAGCTGTACACAGTTTTCGGAGATTTTACTTCTAACCTTTACTGTTGTAGGGACACCATAATTGTTTTAAAGAAATAAAATAGACACACAGGTAGGTATCAAAGGAATGGGTGTATATCGTTCGATGTGCTTGTGTAGCTAAGATCGGCAGGTTTAGTAACTGTATTATAAGTACATACTTCTGATTCTAAATGGCATTGGAAATATTTCTTCACTGAGAGGCAATAATTAAATCCGAAAGTTCTGACTTCAATTATACACCAAAGTTTATTGTCGATTGAACCACGAACCCATCATTTGATACCTTGATATCTAACCATTAAAAATAAAAATGTCCTACTTTCGTTTTCGCTCAGGTGAGCAAATTGACACGGGTTAAATTTCCCTGTTTGAAATTTCTTTCCTTATTCCAATTATTCCACTGAAAAATGTATGCCTAAGGGAAGACAATTGATTCGGGGTTAGCTTCTTTAGTGTTAGTTCATGGTGAAACAACCGTAGTTCTTGGAACATTAGTTTTAGCACTTAATAAGGCGCAACAACAAATAAATTAAGTGAAATATGCAAATCAGGAAAACATTAGTAGTAGTAGCAGTATTAGTAGTTGTTGTTGTTGTTGTTGTTAATAACAATTTTACTTACTATTATCCACCATAGTTTATCGTCTATTGAACCAAGTGCCCGTCATTTGATGCGTAATATTTAACTTTCTAAAAAAAATCATGTCCTACTTTCGTTTTCGCCTCGGTGAGCAAATCGACACGAGTTAAATTTCCCTGTTTAAATTTGTTTTCTTGTTTCAATTATTCCACTGAAATAATGAAGGCCTAAGGGAAGACAATTGATTCGTGGTTAGCTTCTATGGTGTTAGTTCATGGGGAAACAACTGTAGTGCTTGGAATTTATTTTTCAGGAGTTAATAGGGCGCCACAACAAAATAAATTTAAGTGAAATAGGCAAATCAGGAAAAAAGTAGTAGTAGTAGTAGCACTAGTAGTAGTAGTAGTAGTAGTAGTAGTAGTAGTAGTAGTAGTAGTAGTAGTAGTAGTAGTAGTAGTAGTAGTAGTAGTAGTAGTAGTGGTTGTTGTTTTTTGTTGTTGTTGTTGTTGTTGTTCTTGTTGTTGTAGTACGTTTACCAGTAATATTAGTAATAGTAGTAAAAGTAAAAGGAGGATTAATAGTGGTGGGAGTTGTAGTAGCTGTCGTAATTATTGTTGTTGTTGTTGTTGTTGCTGTTGTTGTTGTTGTAGTACTTTAATAGCAGCAGAGGCAGCTATATTAATTGTAGTAGCAACAGCAGCAATAGTAGCTTTAGTAGTAATTATTCGTAATTACTGTGACAGCAGAGCCAAATATTGTTTTAAACATGGTATTTGCGATGCTGTTAAGTTGCAGGTTAGTACTTTTTAAAGCTCCTTCGACTCCTAGAGTATAATATATATTCTATTTACCTGTCTCTATCAAGATTTAACGGAGTGAAGTCTTTGATCCCTTACTAAACTCTAAGTGTGTAATTTATTGATAAGAAAGCGTCGACACCCAACCCAGCCTCAGTGTAAGATTTACTCAAAGTAACTACATGTACTATATCAGTTGCTTAAGTCTGGCTTTGGGGCGACTCCATTATCGTGCCCAGTCCTGGTTATCAGTGATAGGTACATTAGGACCTACCTACCTTAGTCCCAAAGTGGACAAATTTCGTACTTAATTTCTTACACTAATTTGACTTAAATCTGCCCTTTGAAAATCTGTTGAGGTTGACAGCTCTATGTAATGTACTGAGCTACGCTATTGGTTTATCGTACAGGATTAAACAGGTGTAAAATACTGGGGTGGCTTAAACCTGTATATTTGCGTGTTAGATTTCTTTTTTTCTCTGTCTATTATGCAAACGTTTCTATATTTCAAATACTTTTTGTTAAGTCTATCACTTGATGCTTACTTTATAACTATTGACATGTCTTTTTGTTTATTTACCTGTCTGTTCGAGCTATGTATTAATAAAGTAACTATGTCAGTTGCATATATGATATTCAGTCTTATTCTGTGTTTATATGTCTATAATGTAAAGATTTCCGTATTTCAATTAAGTTATTGTTTTCGAAGTATATCTCTTGACGCTTATTTTAAAAGTTAATTTACCTATCTGTTCGAGCAGTGTATTATTAACCGAACTATAATTATCAGTTGAATAGATGTGACTTAAGTCTTATTCCCTACCAAACCATGGTTATCAGTGATCAGTACATTAAGACCTTCTAACCTTAGGCCCAAAAATTAGTATCTGTCTGCATTTTTCTTACACTTATTTGACTAAACTCCACACTTTGTTTACCCTGGTGAAGTTGACAGCTATATATAATCTAGTGGTTTATCGCACGGGATTAAACAGGTGTAAAACACCGGGGTGGCCGAAACCTGTATATTTTCATGTTAGATTTCTTTATTTCTATGTATATTATATAAACGTTTCCATATTTTAAATAAGTTTTGTTATAGAAGTCTATCACTTGATGCTTACTTTATATAACTATTGACATGTCTTTTTGTCTATTTACATATTATGTTCGAGCAGTGTATTATTAACCGAACTATAATTATCAGTTGAGTAGATGTGACTTACGTCTTATTCCTTGTCAAACCATGGTTATCAGTGACCTGTACATTAAGACTACTAACCTTAGACCCAAAAATTCGTATTTATTTGCATTTTATTTACACTTTTTTGACTAAACTCTACACTTTGGTTACACTGGTGAAGTTGACAGCTCTATATACTGTAGTGGTTTATCGCAGGGGATTAAACAGGTGTAAAATACTGGAATTGCTTAAACCTGTATATTTTCGTGTTACATTTCTTTATATCTCTGCCTATTATCTTAACGTTTCTATATTTCAAATTATTTTTTTCGAAGTCTGTCACTTGACGCTTACTTTATAACTATATAACTATTAGTTTATTTACCTATCTGTTCGAGCAATGTATTTTTATCTTAAATATATAGTATAGACGTGACTTCAGTCTTATTCTTTATTTATAATTATGTCTATAATGTAAAAACCGTATTTTAATCAAGTTATTGTTTTCGAAGTCTATCCCTTGACGCTTATCTTAAGTATTTTTTTACCTATCTGTTAGAGCTTTGTATTAATAACGTAACTATATCAATTTTGTAGACGTGAATTCAGTCTTATTCTTTGTTTATATGTCGACAATGTAAAAAGTTCTGTATTTTAATCAAGTTATTGTTTTCGAAGTCCAGCCCTTGACGCTTATTTTAAAAGTTTATTTACATATCTGTTCGAGCTAAGTATAATTAACGTAACTATATCAGTTGCATAGTTATGACTTAAGTCTTATTGCATGCCAAACCATGGTTATCAGTGAACGGTACATTAAGACCTACTAACCTTAGGGCCAAAACTTCGTATTTGTCTGCATTCTTACACTTATTTGACTAAACTCTACACTTTGGTTACACTGGTGAGGTTGACAGCTGATTACATTGTACAGCCCGTCTCTGTTGGTTTATCTCACTGGATTAAAAAGGTGTAAAATACTGGGGTGGCTTGGATCTAGACCTTCACGATTTTGTGTTAGATATTCGATGCTGGTGCGATTACCCTTCTCATGATAAATTCCTTCCTCTGCTTTTCTATCTCTTTAATATAAATGATTAAACATAATTAGGTAAAATACTGGGGTGGCTTCGATCTACACCTCCATGATTTTATATTAGATATTGCTGTTCGTGCGATTACCTTTTCTTGATACAGTTCTTTCTTTGCTTTTCTAGCTCTATAGTATAAATGATCAAAAAGGTGTAAAACACTGGGGTGGCTTAGATCTATACCTCTATGATTTTGTGTTAGATATTGCATTTTGTGCGATCACCTTCCCTTGATACAGTTCTTCTTCTGCTTATCTATCTCTATAATATAAATGAATAAACATATGTAAATACTTGGGTGGCTTAGATCTGAACCTCCATGATTGTATGTTAGATATTGCTACAGTTCTTTTTCTGCTTTTCTATCTCTATAATATAAATGATCAAACAGGTGTAAAATACTGGGGTGGCTTAGATAGATATACCCCCATGATTGTATGTTAGATTTTAATGCAGTTCTTTTTCTGCTTTTCTATCTCTATAATATAAATGATTAAATAGGTGTAAAATACTAGGGTGGCTTAGATATCTATACCCCCATGATTGTATGTTAGATTTTAATGCAGTTCTTTTTCTGCTTTTCTATCTCTATAATATAAATGATTAAAAAAATGTAAAATACTGGGGTGGCTTAGATATCTATACCCCCATGATTGTATGTTAGATATTGCTACAGTTCTTTTTCTGCTTTTCTATCTCTATAATATAAATGATCAAACAGGTGTAAAATACAGGAATGGCTTAGAGCTATACCTTTTGTGTTAGATTTTGCTGTTCGGTGCGATCACCTTCTCATGATAACATTCTTTTTTTGCATCTCTATATCTATTATATAAATGATGTATAAAGTTCTTGGGTACGGTAACTTAGGTCTAAACCTCCATGATTTTTGAATTAGATATTCGGTGCTGGTGTTATCACCATCTTTTGATACAGTAACTGTTATGGGTATACCTTTGTTTTTACCTTTAAAATACATACGATTTCGCATATTACATAATTATGTTTTCGAAGTGTCTGTCGTTTTACATTTATCACAAAGCTAGTTAATATATATTACATAACATATTTTATATTCTAGCTATATATCTAATAACGCAGCTATTTAATCTATGCTATGGTCTGTTTATCTAAATTAACCATCTATCTATCTCCCTATTTACCTATACCACTATCTATCTATTTATTCATCTGTTTATCTACATAATTATCTTTCTATTTATCCATCGATAAATCTATACATTAGAGCTTATATGATTAGTTCAATTAAACCATAATTATTGTCTCAATGCTGATAATCCACCACAAGGGAAGTGTTAAATCCTTAATTCCTTACATATAGATCATATACCTCGTTATTTTTTAGTATTGCGACATATCTCCTTATTTTTTAGTATTGCGATGTATCGTAGAGAAAAAAACAACAAAAACATTCCATTATTGGGAAGTTGCATACCATAACCTTTTTCTTTCTTTCGTAAATGAAAGGAAAAAAGGTTAGAAAATTGAGAATGTTTTATGGGAGTTTCAAAGGACAAAAACAACAACAGCATTAACAACACCACTACCACCAGCAACAAATCAAAACAAAACACCGACTTCTGAAACACACAATCATTTAACATACCAAATAGAAAATACGCTATTAAAGGTACCTTAGAAAACTATAATCCCTACACGCATAGATCTATTCCAATCACCAATCATCAATCAGGCATTAAACCCACGTATCGATTAACCACAAGCGATCGATTGATCCGAAGGCTAAGCAAATCCTCACCTGACGAGTGTACATAGAAATAACACGACAAGTTCACAGTACCTGTCTCACGGGGAAAAGTTCCATAGTTCCAAAGTTCCAATTACCTAACAGAACAGGAGTAGAAAGGCAGAGCATAGGATCAGCAGGAAATTATGCAGGCTTTGTTTAACATAGCCTATTATTTGAGTTGTATACCGTAGACACTGATTGGGCTATTTGATTTTTGTAGCGTTCTAATTGTTTATGAGAGCCATTGGAGTCGCAGCCTTTCTGCTCTCGTTCAACAATTAGCAGAACTAAGAATATTGAACTAAGAGACAATTTACCTAAAGGGAGAGTTTGTTTTGTGCTTTTTTTTTCAAATTTCCGAGCGAAGCAGGAATAGAATGTTAAAGTATAGGGGCGGGAAATTACACATATGTTTTTTTTTTGTCTATTTTAGTGGCGAAGAGCACTGTTTGGGTATCCGTATCAAAGAGTTCTAACTAATTAGGATCTTTAATGGAGTTACAGCCTTTCTGTTCTTGTTGAAAAGTGATTTTTGCTGCTGACCAAGAATGCACCGGGCGGGGAGAAAGTTTGGGACAGGCAGTTGTTCTTACTTTCGGTAAAATTTTAGGGGAGGGCAGGGGGCGTTTATTCAAATTTACCCTTTTCTATCTGTCTCTCTCTCTCTCTCTCTCTCTCTCTCTCTCCCTCTCTCTCTATTTCTCTCTCTCTCACTATACATTCCACACCGATATTGTATTACTATTATATTTGTGTAAATAAAGTTTTTCCATTAACTCCCATTTTAAAGGAATTCAATCTATCAAACTACATAATCAATGTAGATGCAAAAAAAGAAAAAAAAAAAAATCCAAATCGAAACTGTATGTTCATTTCTCAAAGATATCCCATTTACATCTAGGTCTAGTCTAAATTACTTTGATAAATCAAAGCGCTGAGAAAAACAAAATACGTGTGTTTACAATTCAATATCAATTAATGGGGTTTTGTCTGTAGTATTACTCTCTTGTCTTTGCTCTTTATTTCTTTCTTTATTTATTTATTTAAACATTAGCTTGTTTGTTCTGTTGCTTAGCGTGCAACGTCGGCACTCTAAAGACTATATTGTGGACGGTCCCCAACACTAACGTCTGACATATTTAGCTGGTGCCACACGGAGTCAGTGCGGGAATATAACCTGTTTCAACGGTGGCCCTGGGGTAGAACATAGGCTTCCGAAGCAAGAGGTCCGTGGTTCGAGCCCTGGCAATTTCGCTCCCTACTGGTTGGGTCGGTGTCAGTTTAATGTGACCAGATGTATTTACTTTAAATTTTTTCGACTCCGACTTGTACAGGCCAAAGACAATAAATGTTTTACAAGTCTGTGTGTCAGTCTCTCTCTCTCTCTCTCTCTCTCTCTCTCTCTCTCTCTCTGTCTCTGTCTCTCTCTCTGTCTTTCTCTCTGTCTGTCTTTCTCTATGTATCTCAATGTCTCTGTCTCTCTCTGTGTCTTTCTCTGTGTCTCTCTTTCAATGTCTTTGTCCTTGTCTTTGTCTTCCTCTGTCTTTCTGTGTCCGTCTCTGTCTTTCTCTGTGCCTGTCTCTCTTGCTGTGCCTCTCTCTTCATCTGTCCGTGTCTCTGTTTCTGTCTATTCCTGTCTTGGTACCCTCATACTGCCTCTGTGTGGAAGGATGTAAACAATTATTGACAAAATTAAGGCTCCTTTGCACTATTTGGACACGTACAATTTTCTTTTGTAACCTAGGAGACTTCAAACTATTAGAGAGATTGGCTTTCTCCGAAAGAATTGTCTTTAAAGAATATGTTATGGTTTGGCAAGTAACATAAAACATCCGCTTAGACAGATAAGTATTGAGGTTGAAGATAATTATACAAACAGGAAATTTTGCGACTGTACTAATTTATGGTGAAAGAAACACAAGCTCCCGGTTGAAGTATTTGTATGACTTTTTTCCTTTCTTCTTATGAACAATGCAATTGAATCAATCGGTAAACATCATCTGAGCGTACTAAGTACAACGTGGCTTTAAAGTTAGACCTCGAACTAGAGTACGTTTACATTAGAGAAACCTGCAACAACACAAAATCATTCTTATTCGGGGGTATAATTCTTAAATCCTCCTTGTTCTTACCACCCTTAAATATTTAATAGTAGCATGTTTTTGTTCAACATCTTCTATTTTTCTCTCTCATCAGACTAGCTTATCCATCAATTAGGACAAAAAACTATTCTTATTCGGGGGTTTAATTCTCAAATCATTCTTGTTCGTACAACCCTTAAGTATATAACAGTACCCTGCTTTATTATAAACTTGTTTTCTTTTTTCTTATTCACCAGACTGGTTCGTCCATCAATTGAGAAAAACACTAAGCACTTGTAGCCGGACCTATCTGATCTTTCAAGAGAAAGAGGATCAAAGTTCTACTAATCAGACAATACATTGTGACATACCTTCCTGGGCTGAATCATCTTTTGGGGGAGGAGCCAATGGGGAGCACAGAGATAGCTCCGCCCATGGGCGGTTATGGCGATATGATGCCGGCCCCGCCCACTCAGGAGAAACCGCAGTATCAGAGGGTATGTTTGTTGTTGTTGTTGTTGTTGTTGTTGTTGTTGTTGTTATTAGTTGTTTTTTTTTAAAGCAAAAATATTCCATTTCACTAGTACATACCGAAAACATTAACTCAAAAGGAAGAAAAATTAAAACAAAAACAGTAACACACAATTTATATTGAACCACCAAAGACACCACTAAAAGAAATAAAGAGCATTATACAATATATTATTGGTATTTAAAAATTACCACCTAAAGTAGCGAGCTCTGTACAACACAAACTATTGTTTAGAACGCATTCTACATCTGGTGTTTTTTTCAGCTGACCTTACCTAAGACGATGAAGGAACACCCCAAGAGCGCCGCGTTCGAAGCCATTCGCTTGCTCAAAACTTACGGAAACAAGTTTGTGACAAAGGTAATTCTGGATAGGATTGACAATGCATGATACAGGATACATACATGTTTATTCATCCGTCGGGGTAACGAGAAGAGAGATTGTCTTCGTACAGCAGAATCATAAGAAAAGGAAATGCAAAAATATTGACAATAACGTTTCTTTTACAGCTTTTTTCAGACAGTACATAATAGGGAGAGAGAGACAAACAGAGACAGAGTGAGAGAGAAAGTGGGAGAAAGAGAGAGAGTGAGAGAGATAGAGAGAGAGACAGAGAGAGAGAAAGTGTGAGAAAAAGAGAGAGTGAGAGAGATAGAGAGAGAAAGTGAGAGACAGAGAGAGAATGAGAGAGAGTGAGAGAGGTAGAGAGAGAGAGAGGGGGGGGGGCAGACAATTTTGTTGTAAACATGGCTACCAACCAAACACAAAAAAGATTTATTTAACCAAATATCTAACTTTTTTTGCCTAAAGGTGTACAGTGTGGGGGCTAAATAGGTTAAAAGCTATTTGTGAAGTGTGGATATATTTAAAAATGTAAATCGATAGATACATTGGACATTTTGTAGAAGGAAAGAATAGAAAAACAGCCGTTTTATTTTTATGTTACCATATTTTGATCTTCAACAATACCACATATAACTGTGCATGCAAAGAAAAATATTGCAAAACATCTTCACAAAAGAATCATGAGTCAGAAGATATAAATGCGCCAAAACCTGTTTCTGAGAAAAATAAAATCATTACCTTTTATCCTCACCCTTAAAAAAAGTGAACAACATAAATCATAACAGAAAAAACAAACAACAAATAACAACGCAACAACAACAGTAACAGCTAAAATATTCCGTTTCACTAGTACGGAAAAATCATGAATTAAAAAATGAATAAGAAAAACAAAAACAAAAACAGCAATGCACAATTTGATTTGAGCCCCCACTGATGAAAGAAATTAATACCATTGTAGAAAATATGGTACTTACAAATAACCACTGAAAAATAGTGAGCGCTGTACAACAAAAAATTATTGTTTAGAACGAATTCTGCATTTGATGTTTTTCAGCTGACCTTACCTAAAACGATGAAGGAACACCCCAAGAGCGCCGCGTTCGAAGCCATTCGCTTGCTCAAGACTTACGGAAACAAGTTTGTAACAAAGGTAATCCAGGAAGGGATACACATTACGTAAAACAAGATACATACATGTGTTTATTCATCCGTCAGGGGCATATAAGAAATTACACTGTCTTCATACAAAAGAATCATACGAAAAGAAAATGCGAAAGTATTGACAATAACGTTTATTTTGCATTGTACGATTTAAGCTTTTTTCAGACAGTACATAATTATGTGGTCTATTTATTATTAAAACTTATTCTTTCATCTGCATTCTGATTCCAAGCATGGCGAAAACGCAATTGTTGTAATAGCAATGGCCAATAAGAAGAACAAAAACGTTTATTATAGTATTATTGGTCAATAGAAGAAATGAAACAAATTTGTTATAAAGGTGGTGCCTAATTAGGATATAGTTAACAAGTTTATTACGAATGTAATGCCCAGTAAGAAAGAGTAAACATGTTTGCCACAATAGTGTATAGTATAGAGTAACCAAGTTTGTCAGAAAATGTATGCACTACAGGATCGACGTAAAATGATTGCTGCAATGGTAATTTTCAATAGGTCAGTGTTAAAAAGTTTTTTATAATGCTAATGTTCAATAGGATAGAATAATCAGGTTTGTTATGATGGTTATGTTCAATATTTTATATTAAAGATTGTTTTTTTTAATAATGGAAATGCACAAAAATGTGTTATAATGGTATACGTAGTATTCATTAAGATAGAGGACAAAAGATTGTCACAAAGGTATAGCACGATAAAACAACAAATAACCAATTTGCGACAAAGATAATCAATTGTATCATACAGTAAAACGGTCGTTATAAAAATAACGACTAACAACACAAAGCAAAAAGTTCGTTCTAAACATCATGACCAGATGAATCATGACCAAATGAATAATGAATAATGAATATCACCACTACACCCTCCCTCCACTGCCCCTGGTCTCTTCTGCCACCATAAAAGTAATCGATTTTCCACACAAAATATCTGCTTTATCCCCCAGTAAAACGTTCGTTATAAAAATAACGGCGATCAACAACACAGAGCAACAAGTTCATTATAAACATCATGACCAAATGTATCATGACCAAATGTATCATGACCAAATGTATCATGACCAAATGTATCATGACCAAATGTATAATGACCAAATGTATCATGACCAAATGAATCATGACCAAATTAATAATGAACAAATGTATCATGACCAAATGTATTATGACCAAATGAATAATGACCAAATGTATCATGACCAAATGAATCATGACCAAATGTATCATAACCAAATGTATCATGACCAAATGTATCATGACTAAATGTATCATGACCAAATGTATCATAACCAAATGAATCTTGACCAAATGTATCATGACCAAATGTATCATGACCAAATGTATCATGACCAAATGTATCATGACCAAATGTATCATGACCAAATGTATCATGACCAAATGAATCATAACCAAATGAATAATGAATACCATCACCACGCCCACCCTCCACTGTCCCTGGTCCCTCCTCCCACCAGGATGGCTGGACACTCCTTCACCGGTCAGCAACGTCCACTCCAGCCCACATCTACGTGATGGCCAACAACGCAGTGCCCATCAATGTCCAGAATAATGTGAGTAATGGTCACCCACGTCACACGTCGGCATTAATTAGGTCATATTAAACATAATTATTCTTCCTGCAATTTTGGAAAAGTTAGATATGGCTACTGCTTTTGAATTGTTGTTATTGTTGTTGAGTTGGTTTAACGTACAACATCAGCACAATATAGGCTATACTGAGGACGGACCCAAAGACTAAAGTCTGACATCTTTATGTGCTGCCACACACGAGACAGGGCGGGGATACCATGACTTTTAGTAAACTATTATTTTACTTTGGAAGTGTTACTTCCCTTTAAACACATTCTTGCGAATGCGCTGTGACTTAAATGAGTTAACTAAAATTGTAAAAATAGAGAGAGAGAGAGACAGACAGAAAGAGAAACAGAGAGAGAGAGAGAGAGAGAAAGAGAGAGAGAGATAGATAGATAGATAGATAGATAGAGAAAGAGAGAGAGAGAGAGAGAGAGAGAGAGAAACAAAGAGATGGAGGGTGGGGGGAGGACATAATATTATTTCAAGTTTTTGAACTAATCTTTACTCTGATATCAGGACGGGGACACAGCCCTTCATATTGCTGTCCGGCGCGGTAACTTTGAGACCACCGAGGCGTTGCTGCAATGTTGTGCTGATCTATCCATAAGAAACAAGGTAACTTGGTTGGTTGATTAATTGATTTCTTAAAATTCAATGTAATAAGTTTGACTATATCGCGGAACATCCTCAAGACTAACGTCTGACAATTTGACGTGCTGTACAGATCTATCCATAAGAAACAAGGTAACTTGGTTAGTTGATTAATTGATTTCTTAAAATCCAATGTTATAAAGCTAGACTATATCGCGGAAAAGCCTCAAGACTAACGTCTTTCAATTCGACCATAAGAAACAAGGTAACTTGGTTAGTTGATTAATTGCTTTCTTAAAATTCAATGTAATAAGTTAACTTGGTTAGTTGATTAATTGTCCAATAAAATCCATTTTAATAAGTTTGACTATATCGCGGAAAAGTCTCAAGACTAACGTCTGACAATTTGACGTGCTGTGCAGATCTATCCATAAGAAACAAGGTAACTTGGTTGGTTGATTAGTTGTTTTCTTAATATTCAATGTAATATGCTAGACTATATCGCGGACGATTCCCAAGATTAAAGTCTGACAATTTGACGTGATGTGCTGATTTGTCAATAAGAAACAAAGTAACTTGGCTGGTTGATTAATTGTTTTCTTAAAATACAATGTAATATGCTAGACTATATCGCGGAAAGGCCTTAAGACTAACGTCTGACAATTTGATGTGCAGCAACCATCAGGTAGGAGATTTGTTATACAGACAATGCTATTTGCAACATTGTGTTATCTTTACAGGTGTTATTAGAAAGAAACTGCACGATACAGTAGCATTTTATTGTGGTTATCAATCTTTTGACTGGTTTAAGTCACAAAGGAAAACAATGCTATAATATAGTTTTTGGTCGTATTTATACTGCACAATACTTTTTTATTTGGAAAATTTCCATGTGCATTTTGGGAGACATGATCTAATCGTAATTTTTTAGTAGTTAAACTACTCTTATGATGCACGATAAGTAAAAATGCTTAGAAATTCTTTTGACGTTGCTATTTTACATAGATGGACCTAAACCAATTCCATTCTTATTTCACAATAATTATCATACAAAACAGAGTTTGAGACGTGATGACGATATAACTATTATAAATATTCGCGTGGTTGTTGTTGATGAGTTGGTTTAACGTCCAACATCAGCACTATATAGGCTATACTGTGGACGGGCTCCAAGACTGACGTTCTGACATTTTTTGTGCTGCCACACACGAGACAGGGCGATACTATGACTCCTATCTCAGCCGGTCACATTAAACTGACACCAACCCAACCAGAAGGGAGCGAAATCGCCAGGGCTCTAACCCCGGGCCTTTTGCGTCGGAAGCCGATGTTCTACCCAATTTGTGTGGTGATAGTAAACTATTGCTTGACCATCCCCCAGATGGGTCAAATTTCCTCGGACCTGGCTAGTGGCGACATAGCGGAACTCCTGGCCAAGTTTGAGGTAAGTTCTTACATAGTGTTATACATAGCATCGATTTTACTTCAGACTTTTAAATGATACTATACAATTTTCTTCCACTTGTTACAAATGAGATACACATTCACATAACAATGCTCAAGATTAGAATTGAGACCATGTGATAGCTGGGACAACATAAAGCTCACAAAAAGAAAAACAGTACTTAAAAAGACACTTGAACGTAGAACATGAGTCATGTCTTTCTAATCACAAAAAATAAAGATTAGCATCCTCTATTGAGGAAACCAGTGACCCCCTTGATAGCATATTTAACGACTTTGAAAATAAAGGAAATAAATTGATTTGAACCAAACTGCCGCTCTTTGAGACTTTCAATGATATTATGTTTCCATTTGTTACAACTCTATAGCGCTTTGAAAGCGGCACAATACAGCACCAACTCCAAGTAGATATCTATGTATATTTTAAAATACTTATTTAAAATATGCTTTTAATTTTGTTCATGTTTCAGAAACCATCTTGCCTTTATGTTATCTAGTGATCGCATTGCATTTTTACTAAAGAAGCAGTAATATTATTTAATGAAGTCGAAACATTTCAATGTAAAAATAGTATGTTTCTTTGTATTACCAGTGAAGAGTTAGAACAATTATTTTCTGGCTTACAATTATATTATTTAAGGTATCTTTATAAATGGTCATGAGGTAGCGCTTTCACCTGTGGTCTATTGTGGTTCCTAGCCGGATCCAATCTCGTCAGTAGCTCATGCTGACTGCAAGTCCCTCATCCGACTGCTGAGAAACTACTGGTGTAACATGCACTGTATCGTCAAGGTAGCTCCAGGGTTCAAATCCCACCATCTCAACTAGTGCACCCACAAATAAATATTGTGACGTTAGCACATAATGCTATGCTGTGCAACTAGAAGGCCATGCTATTTTGAGCTGTTAGCACAACGTGTGATATTGAGCTATTATTAGCACACGGTGTTGCATTGCTATTAGCACACACTGTTATCAGAGACTATAAAATTAGCTACCCACTCTCTGGTGTTATGTTCAGCTGTTAGCACAACGCGTTATATTGAGCTAATATTAGCACAAGGTGTTACGTTCATTTATTAGCACACACTGTTATTAGAGACTATATATTTCGCTACACACTCTCTAGTGTTATGTTGAGCTAGTAGCACACTGTGTTATATTGAGCTATAATCCTACTGTGTTATGTTCAGCTATAGCACATAGCTTTATGTTCCACTATTAGCACATTACTTTGTCATAGTGAGCTGGACGCACACCGTTATGTTAAGAAAAATTATGTTGTTATTTCATTGCACTGACGGCACGCAATCCACCCAATCCTAATCTCTGAAAAGATTCCCCTGTTTAATTTATGTTCGGTTTGTTTTCAAGAAGGAAACGAAAGAGTCTAAGTGGTAAACTTACACTTTACAGTCTAAAATACCTTGTGTTTATTTCTACGCTTTGGTGGTTCCTAGTAGAGAGATCAAGCTTTGGTAAAATTATAAAAACAAACAAACAAGGAAAATAACAGAATTATTAAAACATCTTTTTCTTTAGAATACATTAAAGTTAAAATCTGACGTTAGTATGAATCGCTGGATACATTTGTATATAACATATAAACCAATTGTTATGGTGGAAGAGTTTAACAAAGTTTAATATAAAAAAGACAATCTGCTTTCCATCAGTTGTTCAGTACCGATTTAGTAACTTATTTAAACAGCTCTCTGTTCGTTGTTTCAGTTAGGTTCGCTACAAAAATCGTCTATAACATGTTAGTGTGTGAACTTAGCTCAGTGCTAGACTTTTTTTTTTTAATTTCAAAACAAAGGAACAACATTTTTAGCATCCAAATAAACCAGGGCGTATTTAACCTGTAGTTTAAATGTAATCTTGTGACTTTGGCAAGTGATAATGTGACCCTGACCTGTGATGCTCTGACCTTAACCTATAATTCCTGGACATTGACATGCGATTGTCTAATTTTGACATATGACACTATGTCCCTGCCTTGTAATTCTCTTGCTTTAAACTGTCACGCTCTGACATTGACCTATTCTCTTCTGACCTTGCATATGTCCCTATGACCCTAACTGTGGTACTCTTATCCTAATCTCTGATTCTTGAACTTTGACCCGTGATCCTCTGATCTTGACCTGTGACCATCTGACCCTGACCTTATTCTCTTCTGAATTTGCATATGCCCCTTTGACCTTGAACTGTTGCACTCTTATCTTAATCTCTGATTCTTCGACCTTGACCCGTGATCCTCTGACCTTGACCTGTGACCCTCTGACCAGGGCGGGGCCGTCACTGCGCTGCGGAAGGGCAAGAGTCAGCTGCTGGCGAGATTAGTGCCCATGTTCTGGTGCAATGTAGATAGCACGGTCAAGGTAACTCGCAGGGCTGGGCGTTAACAACTTTTTCGCTATATTACGTTCTTTTCTATTTATAATAAGCCCAGCTTTATAATGCCCTCTTTCTCTTTATATATGTGTCACAGCTTTATGATTATAATTATCTCTTTTATTCATAAAAATCCCCAGTTTAAAATTTTACTCTTTACATTTCCTTTATTGATAACAACCCCTGTTACATACTTTTCTGTTGATAACAGCCATAGTTTCACAATTCTCTCTTATGTGTATGTCTTCGTTTTTTATTAAACTGCATTGCTTATACAGCTTTATGACTATATCTCTTTTATTCATAACAGCCAATATTAAAGATTTCTCTTTATATTTGTTTTACTTAAAACAACCCCAGTTACAGACTTATCTTTTTCTTAATATTACTTTCTTTTCTGTTCATAACAGCCCCAGTTTCAAAATGCTCTCTTTGGTTTTTTTTATATTTAAAACAGCCTTACTTACACAGCTTTGTGACTATATATCGTTTATTCATAAGAGCCCATATTCAAGATTTATTTTTATATTTTTTTCTGTTCATAACAGCCCCAGTTTCAAAATGCGTTCCTATAGAGTTGTTTATTAAATTTAAATAGCCTAAATTACACAGCTTTATTTCTCTTTTTTTCCATTTATAACAACCCAGTTACAATGCCTACTTCTCTGTTTCTTCACATTACGTTATTTTCTATTCATAACAGGCCCATTTTCAAAATGCTATCTTATATCTTTCTTTTTGTTTATATTTAAAACAGCCTTACCCACACAGCTGTGTAGCTATTTATCGTTTATTCATAACAGCCCATATTAAAGATTTCTCTTTACATTTGTTTTATTTATAACAACCCCAGTTACATACTTATCTTTTTCTTTACATTACTCTTTCTATTCATAACAGCCCTAGTTTCACAATTCTCTCATAAGTCTTTGTGTTTTTATATTTGAAACAGCCTTAGTTACACAGCTTTGTGACTATATGTCTTTTATTCATAACAGTCCATATTAAAGATTTCTCTTTACATTTTTTTCTGTTCATGACAGCCTCAGTTTCAAATTGCTCTCTTATATCTTTATTGAACATGTAAAACAGCCGTAATTACACAGGTTTATGATTATATCTCTTTCATTCATAACAGCCCATAAAAAAATTGCTTTGCTAAATATTTACTATTTTTGACTACCATACCAGTATCTCGCTAGTTTGTGATTTGACAGTTCTGCAAAGTCTCGAACACACTGATGTCATTTCTAAATTTATGTGTTCATCTTTAGTTCCATCAACCCCCTAACACACTAGTCCATACCTCAAATAATGTGTTCACCACCTGTTCCTACTCCTTCAAATAGAATCAACCTTCAGTTATAACTATTTAAAGCTGTCTTTATAGGCTTTTTTCTTTTGTTTTTTCCCATAGTATTGTATATATCCTTTTTTCAATCCTAGAATGTTAAGAGTAGGAACAAGAAAGACTGTATTATATGGTCCGTTTTATTTCATGAAAATTTTATTTACAGGCTATTTTTAGATTGAATATGTTACAAGACTAGCATGTGATAACATCGTTTGTTTTAATTTTCACCAAGGTACTAGTTAGCACCTTTGTTATTATCTGACACTTTTCAACGCAATTCTACTAACGTCTCAGCACTGTTTATTTTATGAAATATTTTTATAAAAGAAAACCTGTCACATAGAGAAAAAAAAAACATGTTATGAGTAATAAAAACAAAAGTTATGAATTGTATTAAGTTAATAATGAGAAATATTAACATTGACATATGGCCACTAAATAGTAAAAAAAAATAAAGAAATGTAAAATTTTGATATGCGCTGTATTAGACAAACATTTCCAACTATTAAAAAAAGATTCCCCGCATAAAAACAATAAAAGACAAGACGAAACAAAACACAAATAAAAAACCTAGTTTATTTCAGATGGTATTTTGATTAACCGGATAATGTTTAAAAAGCTGCAACTTTAATTATAAACTTTTCAAATCTATTCGAATATCAATTCGCCTCTGATACTTTAACTGAATGTTTTCTTTCATTAATTTTTAAAGTGTTTCCCCATCATCTGACTTCTCAAATGCAAACATTACTAGATTAAATTAAAGCGACATAACACTATATTAAATTAACAAAACATCACACTAGATGAAATCAACACAGAATCACACTAGATTAAAATTTAATTAACTTCTCATCGCAAAAAAAATTGCCACACTCTTACCTCATCCAACTGTTGATCACCTACCCTTCGGTCCCACCCACTCTCTCCCACCCACTCCCTCCCAAGAGAGAGAGGGAGAGAGAGAGGAAGACCCCCGCATGGTGGACTGTTGTAGGGTTTTACATGACTTCAGGCCCGCGAGTGTAAGTAGAAGAAAGAGAGAGAGAGAGAGAGAGAGAGAGAGAGGGAGAGAGAGAGAGGGAGAGAGAGGGAGACCCTTGCATGGTGGACTGTTGTAGGGCCCTTCATGACTTCAGGCCGGCCAGTGTATGTAGAAAGAGAGAGAGGGAGTGAGAGAGAGGGAGAGAGAGTGTGAGGGAAAGAGAGAGAGAGAGAGAGAGAGAGAAAGAGAGGAAGAGAGAGCGAAAGGGAGACAGCAAACGTTTTTTTTTTACTGATATTAAAAGAAGGAAGCTTTCGCCTCAAATAGATTAATTTACATACGCTATATCCTCCAGTTATTTCTTTTTTAATAGGAATGTTAAATCGTATAATGCACATAAAGAAGCGCAATTAGAAGACATTAACTCTATTTTAGGGCTATATTAGTTCATCAAGCAAGAGGTGTAAATAACATAAACCACGCGTCTTGTTCTAGGGTCGTAAGTACAACGTTTCAGTAAAAAGTCACATATTACGATTTTGAAAGCTTACCATAACGTTGTACTTACGTCAACTTTAGTCTTGTCTTTAAAACGAAATGGTATGTACACATGCGGAACAAAAACGTATATACAAGATGACACCACAATATCATTTGTGCTGGGTAACATATCTGATCTCTTCCAGTAAAACGCAGAATCTTATTCCCAATACATGTATTTAACACTTCCATACCCCTGCAGACATCCGTTTTAAGGCCCGTCCACAATATAGCCTATATAGTGCTGCTGTTGGACGTTAAACCAACCCAACCCAACACTTCAATATATATATATATATATATACCCCTGTCCCTCCACCCAGGAACTGATCCACTGTGTCCTGTCTGAGGATGTCCAGAGACTCCACCCGATCCTCACCCAGCTCAGAGGGTTCGCGGTCAATATTCGCTTCAAGGTTAGTTCGCAATGAGTTTGAAATCTCATTTATTTCCCCTTCCTAGCGTAATAAAGATAAATTCTCAGAAGGAAATGTAAAGGACTAGCCACAACAAAAATATTAAAGGAAACGAGCCTACATAGGTTTACATTTCAGGCTATACATTTTTACAAGTACATGTAATCTTCAATATTGTGCATATTTTGTGTAAAAGGTTATATGATTTTAATTAAAAAGAGATTTGTTGAAACAAAACAAGAAAACATAAAAGTCTAATTTACATAGATAAACAAACCTTTCAACACCATTTAAAAACTCAACTCTTTCAAAACTGCCCTTGACAGAGAAAAATCGTAAGCTTATCCCCTCTTTCCCACTCTCTCTCTCTCTCCCTCTCTCTTTCATCCCTCTCTCTCTATCTCCATCATCCCTCTAACCCATCTCTCTCTCCCTCTCTCTTTCATCCCTCTCTCTCTATGTCCCTCATCCCTCTCACCCATCTCTCTCCCTCTCTCCCTCGCTCACCCTCCTCTCTATCATATCCCTCTCACTCCCTCTCTCTCTCCATCACTCCCAGGACCGTCACGGCAAGACGCTTCTCTCCCACGCCATAGAGAGCAACAACTTGATCTCATCTATCTTGTACCTCCACTTCTCTCTCTCCCTCTCACTCTCACCCCTCTCTCTCACATCTACCTCTCACTCTCTCTCCATCACCTCTAGGACCGCCACGGCAAGACCCTGCTATCCCACGCCATAGAGAGCAACAACTTGATCTCATCTATCTTGTCTCCCCACCCCTCTCTCTCTCTCTCTCTCCCACATCCCTCTCCCACCCCTTCTCTCTCACTCCCTCTCTTTCCATCACCTCTAGGACCGCCACGGCAAAACCCTGTTATCCCACGCCATAGAGAGCAACAACCTGGAGGTGGTACAGATGCTGGTGCATGCTGGAGCCCGCATCAACGGCATCAGGGTCAGGGAGTCGGCGAGAGTGAGTAGTAACACAGAGTTCTATTAATAGCTCGCGCGCTGGCATGTGGCAAAGAGGGGCCGCCATTTTTCTGAGCGATATATTACAATATTTCTCCAAAACCTTATCGTATATTAAGGGGGTGGGAGGGAGAAGCGGCGTGGCTTAAAAATAACCCTCTATCTTTCTGTAGTTCTATTCCTTCCCCAATTCCCCCCTACCCCCGCACAAATGGCATCAGTCAGATAGTCTTTGAGAATGAGTGTCAATTACATATTTCATCTAACTCTTTAAATTAAGACTATCAACACTGACATAAATTTACTTAAGATAAGATAAGATAAGATAAGATAAGATAAGATAAGATAAGATAAGATAAGATATACTTTATTGTCCATCCAAGGAAAATTTTTGTCGTGGTTACATGGGCTCTATAGGTTAGATAGACAATAATCATTGCATTGTATTAAAAACATATAATAAAACATATAAATAACATAGAAATGTATATAATATGATAATNATTATTATTATTATTATTATTATTATTATTATTATTATTATTATTATTATTATTATTATTATTATTATTATTATTATTATTATACTATTAATAGAAATCCGTGGGTAGCACTAATGACTACAATATTGCTCCTAAGCCTAATCGTATATTAAGGGAAAAGGTGTGTGTGTGGAAAGGGGGGGGGGGGTGTGTTAAAAATAACTCTATCTTTCTGCCTACCCCAACACTCCAACACCAATGGCATCAAAGTCAAGTAGTCTGCCAGGATGTGTATCACTTATATATTCCATCTAACTCTTTGAATTAAGACTATCAACACTAGCATAAATTTACTAAAAGAATGATCTCAAAATTAAAAATAAAGTTTACATAATATACCAAGACTATCTTTAGTGATGGCAATCCAAATTTCTGACTCAGTAACGTCATACTTAATTGAAAGGTTTAGAAATTGATTATCAATCGCCATGATAATTATGTCATTATGTTCCAGAGCCAACACACGTTGCCACTACAGTGTAGTATTTGAAGATGAGGACTACCATCTAAAGATAATGCGGTGTTTTGAAAAGCTGAAATGTTCCACCTATATGGATGACAATGTGCTAGAGTCTTCGTTTAGCCAACATACTATCCCGCTTCAGCGTAGTATCTGAAGGTAACACAATGACTTCTAAGGCTGAAGGGTGGCAATAAGATGAATGTATTATGTTTATTCTTTTGTTTGTTTGTCTTGTTCTAACAGAGCCAACACACAGTGCCGCTCTTCCACAAAGCGCTTAAGAAAGACATCAAGGTTGAGATAGCTCACTTCATCCACTCGCAGATGGACCCGCGGGAGATGGCGGAGAAAGACAGGGTAGGTCATAATGGGAATTGGGGATCAGGGGTCAGGGGTAAGGGATCAGAGGTCAGAGATCGTGGGTCAGGGATCAGCACCATGGGTCAGGGATCAGGAGTCATAGGGTAAAGGTCAGAGTTGAGGGTTCAGGAATTTATTGGTTGATTATTAAATGTCGAATACAATGGAGGGGTGGAAATAAAAAAACGAAAACGATTTGTATACAAGCTCAAATTATATTGGAACAACTTACAGCCTATCTTGCAATTGTTTCCAATAACAACATTTCAAACGAATCTAAAATAGAATAAAAATTAATATCAGCTGAAAACAGATTGAGTGGCGGGGGGTAAACTGAATCGACTTATCATTAACTTTTATTAGACTTTTAAACACGAACACGAAAAGGCCTATATCACATAATTATTTGTACTTTCTATATACATTTCTCTTCATCCCTCTCTATATATATCTCCCCTGATCATTGTTCTCTCCCCATCCCCCCCCCCCCCCTCAGCACGGAAACACGGCACTGCTGAGGGCTGTAGCAGAGGGAGCCACCGACAAAGTCATTGATTGGCTGCTTGTGGCGGACCATGGCAACAACTTGACACTCTCTCTGACTCTAACTCTCTCCCTCTCTCTAACGCACTCTTTCTCTCTCTCTCTCTCTCTCTCTCTCTTTCACTATCTCTCTCTTTCTCTTTCTCTCTCTCTCTCTCTCTCTCTGGCAGAGGGAGCCACCGACAAAGTCATTCATTGGCTCCTGGTGGCGTATCATTGCAATATTTTGATACACCGGAATCAGGTCAGTCTTAATATTTCTTCTTTCTAATGAGATTTATTTGGTACATGCTCGCTCAATTTCTTCATTGAAAAAAGGTCCATGGGCAAATCAACAAATCTCCTTTTTAGTGAAGTTAAAAGAAGTAAGTTTGCGCCTTAAATAAATTAAAAAGATTCTTTTAAAACAACTTTTAATTTTCGTACATTTTATTTTATTTCTAATTTTACTCTCTTTATAACTAAATAGTTATACAGTAACACTACAGCCCCTGATAGAAAAACGCCAGTAAGCTAAGCTTTTTTTTTACAATTTACAAGAAAAATCGATTTTCTTATAAAGATTTTTTTTCAAATATATTAGATAAACAACGCTGCGATGCACATTAAAAAACGTCGCCTAACAACATACAATTAAGAAAATAAAAACAAGCAACAAAACAAATAGCAGAATAACCCGGGTTTCAACCATTAAGCTTTGAAAACTGTATAATAACATAAACTTTATTTTACCGTCTCTTCAGAGTGGTATGAATGCACGAGAACTGGCAGTGTCAAAAGGAAGAAGCGACATAGTCCAGACCATAGACAAGGTAAGTAACGGGTTTGCTTTGCTTTTTTGGTTACCTTATCAAAGTTCAGCCTCAGAAATCAGGCTATATTGCAGATGTTGTAGTTGAGTTGGTTTAACATCCAACATCAGCACTATATCGGCTATATTGTCGCCTAGCCCCAAGACTGACGTCTGACAAATTTATGTGCTGCCACACACGAGACAGGGCAGAGATACAATGGCCCATGACCCAGCCGATCACATTAAACTGACACCTATCTAACCAGTAGGGAACTAAATCGCTAGGGCTCGAACCATGGATCTTTTGCGTCGGAAGCCGATGTTCTACCCCAGAGTCACTGCATCCCAGGTTATATTGTGGCGAGTCCCTAAACTAATCTTTAACAATAATATTTACGTACTGCTACTTTAGACAGAGTACAAGGATGTCAAGAGTTTTCACTTAGTATTGTTATTATTGTCCGTGAGTAAAGCTAAGTCGATCCGTTAATGTTAGGAAAAGTATTAATATAAAGGTAAACAAGCAAGAAAGCTAGACCTTTGTTTACAATCATTGATATAAAAACAGCAAATATTGATGACTTTTGGAGTGGGATAACGTTGTTTTCAAGCTAAATATTTGGTTTACAACGATTTTGTAAAAGGAATAAAATCTAGAATTCAAGCATAATTATGTTTTTATGTTTCCAATCCTCGGAAATGTAACATTATGCTACGTATTAGTGCATGTACTGAAGGTTAAGAACAGCAATTAAAAGACAATAATAATGTGATGTAGGTCTTCTGTTTATTGATTATCATCGTCGTCATCATCATCATCATCATCATCATCATCATCATCATCATCATCATCATCATCATCATCATCATCTTCGTCATCTGCAGCAGCAGCAGCATCGTCCTATATCATCATAATCATCACCATCCTAACCATCATCATCTCCACCACCATAATCATAAACATCTTTTTATCATGAACATAAGCTATACTACGACTGTGCATACATTGACACAAACACACATCGATTTTCACATGATTTTCTGTTCTTCTTTCGTCCTGTCCAGTTTGTTCTTCAACAAAGAGGAAAGTTTTTCCTGGTAAAACTCCCAGTCCACTTTTATGGGCTTGATAACCTTCAGTTTACAGACGAGGTAAGAAAATAATAATTTGCTATGATAGAATTAATGTAGCCTAAAATTTAGAATCCATTCTATAAAAAATGTTCTTCAATTGTCGTTTTATTATTATTTTTTTTTGCTTTATTATCCCAAACTCGAAATAGTTTTATTTATTTGAATATATGTGTCCAATGGATGTTTGGTCTTATCAAGTTTTGTCTGAGAGTTGTTTATCATCATAATGTGAATGTTCTGTTTTATCTTCCAGCAAATCGGCAAAACGTTGTTTGAGGTTGTCGAGGAAGGAAAAGATAAGGATGACAAGAAATCTCTCAGACTTTACAATGAAATCGAGGTGAAATATTTGTTGAGTTTGATATGGAAAAATGTTAAAGAAACAGATAAATTATTAGATTGTTTATTAAAGAAGTGTGTTTGTTCAAACAAATGTGGAGCGACAACGAAAAGCTGATGTCTAAACGATTTTTTAGACATAGGGAACGCTTGTTATCAGATCATGGAAATGTAAATCGAGTTGAAAGGGACAGATAGAAAGATGTATAGTTAATATATGGATAGATAGATAGTAAATCAAATTGGTATGTGGTGGACTAGATATAGAGAGGGAGATGTGAAAATAGATAACTATTTAATTTTACATTTATTTATAAATTGTTCAATAGACAGATTGGTGTATTGATAGTCTGTAGTTTTTAAGAAAGGTTGAAGAAAGGATGAATATATTCTGTGTAAACATGTATAATTCCCGGGCAGGCGGAAACTCTGAGATAAACTACCAACACGAACTAGGTATTTACATGTTTACCATAAAATGATAAACAGACAAGTCTTATGCCGTCAGATAAATGATATATTGATGTAAACGTAAATTTTCCATCTCATTGCCAATTCAATTTATAGTTATGTAGATACCGTAACCTTTCCGAATGGGGGGTTGGGGGTTGGGGGTTGGGTTGGCTTTACGTCCTACTGCAGCACTATATAGGCTATAGTGTGGATGGGCCCCAAGCCTGACGTCTGAGAATTGTATGTGCTGCCTGACACGAGACAGTTTGGGGATACCATGATTTCTGTCTCAGCTGTTGACATTAAATTTAACAACAGCAGCAGCAACAAGAATACCAACACCATCACCACCACTACCTTAGCCGATGTTCTACCCCTGGACCGCCGCGCCCCCCACCTTTCCTAATAAATTATACCGTATATATAAACCTCCAGGAACGGGGCATTCAGTTATTCAAGGCCGCTGCAGAGGGCGATATGAAGACTGTACAGAAACTCAACGCTGCAAACTTCCAGGATAAGGTACGTGTTGCCTGTGTCGTTCTATTAATGGTTATATTGTGGACAGGCTCTAAGACTAACGTCTGACAGTTTTAAAGTTATGCCAGATCGAGACGGTACAGAAACTCAACGCCGCCAACTTCCAGGATAAGGTACGTGTTGCCTGTGTTGTTGTATTAAAGGCTATATTGTGGATGGGTTCTAAGACTAATGTTTGACAGTTTTAAAGTTATGCCAGATCGAGATGGTACGGGATACTATTGCTCCTGTAGATCACATTATACTGACACGACGCAAGCATTAGAGTACAAAATCGATACGTGATGCATTCTGAGAATTATTTCGAAGAAAGTACTAAATTTGTAGTTTATAATTATCTATCTTATGAAAAAAGTAAAAAAATGCAACGATTTGATTTTAGTTCACTGAAGAAAAAGAATAGTAAAGTTTCAAATACTAAAACGCGATAAAATTATGTGCTCACTTTATTTCAACAGCATAACCATGAGATTATTATATCATCCTACTACATCAGTGGCCACACGTTTTTCTCTTATAGGTGGCTTTTAATTATTCTAATGTTTGAACCCCAAAGCCGATGTTCTACCCCTGGACCCCCGCTTTCCCCACATTTCCTAATATATTATACCGTATATATAAACCTCCAGGAACGTGGCATTCAGTTATTCAAGGCCGCCGCAGAGGGCGATATGAAGACTGTACAGAAACTCAACGCTGCCAACTTTCAGGATAAGGTACGTGCTGCCTGTAATGTTGTATTAAAGGCTATATTGTGGATGGGTTCTAAGACTAATGTCTGAAAATTTTACGTTTTGCCACATGGAGATGGTACGTGCATACTATTGCTCATGCCTTAGTCGGTCAAATTATACAGACATTTACACAAGTCGAAATCGGTACGGAACGCATTCTAAGGATTATTTCGAACAAACTAATAAGATGCATGGAAATTAAAAGCTGTATTTGTTACTAAAAGATGGAGGGTATGCTCAAAATTTCACGTAGAAAAAAATTTGCATCTAGATTCCAAATTAACAAGGGGAATAATGACACTGATGTTAGTGATCAGAGCTTATTGAGGCTTCTAAAAACATAGAGGTATTTGAACAAATTTAACTGTATCCTACACATCGACATTTTAGACTATGATTTTGATCGACCATTTTTATACACGTTTTATTATGCTTTTACCAATTAGAGAAATAAAAGGATTTAACATTAGGAAGTGTATAACTGTCTAGAAAAGTGTGTACATAGCCATTACTGTGCTATCGTGCCGTAAATACAAACTCATACTAAGGAGAACAATCGCATGAAAGAATGAAAATGTATGCCAATAAAGGCAAGTTACAGATATAAAGGAAGTCAGTTGTATCTCTTACGCCACGAGACCTTCGAAGCTTAGAGAATATTTATTTTAAAAAACCTATAAAAATACCTTCAAGATAAAATGCAAAGTAAGAAAATTGTCATGGATCTTAGTAAATACGTGGTTAAATACTCTCTTTGAAAGTGATTTTTTGAATATTGATCTTTGTGGTACACAACGCTACTAGCTAACAGGATGGCAAAAAAATTTATTCACCGGAGAAAAGAATAGTAAAGTTTCAACTACTAGAACGCGATAAAATTATTTGTCTCTAAATATTTCAATACCATCATCATAAGATTATTGTATCATACTATTAAATTACTAAATCAGTGACCTCAAGGGTTTCTCTTAGAGGTGGTTTTCAGTTATTCTAATGTTAAAATACCCCCCCCCCCTTTATTTCCCTCCCACAGAACGGCTACACAGCTCTGACCAGAGCTATCGTGTTCCACCAGCTGGACATTGCCAAGTACCTGTGCATCTCCAGACCAGACCTCAAGCTCATGCCAGATCTCGCGGTTAGCCCAGACAGCCTAGAAAGCTCTCACTACAGGGCTCAGGCATGTCCTTCAATAACAACTAGGCCATGACTCATGTAGGGTGATCTTTGGCCAAGTTCCTGGGCGGTGGGAATAAGTAGGCAAAGGGAAAGGGGATGAGCAATAGCTCTGTCTCTTTATTTACTGCAGTAGTGGATGAGGTGTAAAAGCATCACGGTATCCCGGCGCTCTTCTTTGTTTAGAATAAGATACACAATCACTTATTTATGACGTCGAGGCTATACACAGTTAGAAGAAAACAGCACCGCCCGTGTGGATATGGAGGTGGTGTTTCTAAACTTTCTTCAGTTCACGTGGATACTCAATATCAGTGTCAAAACAGGTACAGTGGAACTCAACTGACAAAATCCTGAATATCTCGGTTTGGGGTCCCGTTGCCGTATAGGACTTTCTTGAGAGCTCCCCTTCAGTTCATAGCACTGCCAGGGCTTACACCGCTCCTGCTATACAACTATACGAGGAAAATAGTCCCCAAAGTATGCAGCAAAAAAATTATAAATTAATTTGTGAGGATTGATTGCAATGGTGATAATCGTGATCTCTCCTCGCATTGCGTGGACAGGTGTAGGTCAGCAAGTACAGAAAGACTGTTTAACAGCCTCCGAGTCTCACGCTGACATAATTTAGTCATGTTCTTGGTCGACTTTTTTTTCATAACCATTCTTGTAGTGGCCCGAAGTGGTCCGACTTTTTACCCTCTGTCTGCGTCTCTCTCTCTCTCTCTCTCTCTCTCTCTCTCTCTCTCTCTCTCTCTCTCTCTCTCTCTTTCTCATTTTCCCCGTGGTTAGCACTAGCCCTGGACACTAGGAAGGGTGTTACCCGATGCCCCTGTTTGACATGGGAACCGTTTGAAGCTATCTTGGCCACTGGTCAGCGATACACTGCCAGACACCTACAGGTAGATCCTGCAGCCGACAAGCGGTGGGCCGTGGGATGTTAGATCTTCTTGTTGACACCGGGTCGTGTTTAGGTGAGACCCAGACGACTGAGGACATGGCGACCTCTTGGTTTTAATTATTTTTTTGTTCCATCTGAACCTGATCTTCAGCCATGCCAGACAATGTAAGACTGTGAAAGAGTGTGTGCTTAAGTACAATTAAAGCAAGGCGTAGATTTAGACATAGGGTGTAAGTTGTAACTTCATGCTATAGTTGGATGTCTAATTCTATAATTTTTGCCAAGTACCTGTGTATCTCCAGACCAGACCTCAAGCTCATGCCGGACAATGTAAGACTGTGATACAATGTGTGCTTAAGTACAAAAAAGACGTAGATTTAGACATATGGCGTTACTTGTATTTTAAATATATGGTTGGATGTCTAATTTTAGAATTTTTGCCAAGTACCTGTGTATCTATAGACCAGATCTCAAGCTCATGCCGGACAATGTAAGACTGCGATAGAATGTGTGCTTAAGTACAAAAAAGACGTAGATTTAGATATAGGGTGTAAGTTGTACCTTAATGCTATAGTTGGATGTCTAATTCTAGAATTCTAGTTTTTGTTTGTACATATTATTCAATGTAAGTCTGCGATAGACTGTGTGGTTAAGTACAAGCAAGACGTAGATTTAGATATCTGGCATTACTTGTATTTTAATGCTATAGTTGGACGTGTAATTCTAGAATTCTAGTTTTTGTTTTTACATACTATTCCATGTATAAGATAAATAGAGGTAATGTTTTTACATACTATTCCATGCATAAGCTAAATATAGGTACTAACTGTTTATACTTCAATAGAATTTATCGATCCTTATTATCTATTCTACACCAACACATCTCATGTCATGCACTATAAGACTTCAATTGGAAATATCGATATTTAACAGTAAGACTTCAATGAAATGCATCGATAATATAGTTAGTCTTAAGATTTGAAAAAAAAAATCTTTACAAACCATAATATCTTCTCTGATAAACAAACTAAAACTGTTTTATTTAAGAACCATATTAAACAAATCGAGTCTGGTCCGTCCACAATAATTATAGCCTATATAGTGTTGCTGTTGGACGTTAAACCAACCCAACCCTTACCATCACTACACTGATCAGGAAAGTAACAAATGTCAACCTGGTACATGTGTTCTATTTTTTACAAACCATATCTTCTCTGATAAACTAAGTTTATGTAAGACCTGTATTAAATAAATCGAGTCTTACCATCACTTAACTCATCAAGAAAGTAATGAATGTCATATATAACGATATCGTTGTATATTTATATGTAAACTGTTCAATAGACAGATTGATGTATATATAGTCTGTATTTGTTAAGAAAGATTGAAAAAAGGATAAGTAATGTTATGTACAATCATGTTTATCATGACATGACATATAAACGTTGTGTTCTATTCTTGTATATTCCCAGTGTAACAGGTATCCCCTGCACTACGCCTGCGCCTTGCCAGACCAGCTGACAAAGGGGTTTGTGCAGGTGTTGCTAGAGAAGGATCCTGAGACATTGGAGAAGACAATGGACAAAGTGAGTTCTTGTACAAATAGGCGATTTATACTAGTCTTTAGTCTTTTCCATATATATCTCTTACTTTTATCTTTCCCCGCTCCTCGTGTGTTTATCTGTATGTCTCTTTATATATTTCACCCCCCCCCTTTTTTTTTCTATATATCTCGCTCGCTCGCTCTTTCTCTCTCTCTCTCCCTTTCTCTCTCTCTTTCTTTCTCTGTCTCTCTCTCTCTCTCTCTCTCTCTCTCTCTCTCTCTCTCTTTTTTTTTTCTTTATCTCTCTCCTCTTTTTCTATCTCTATTAATTTTTTCCATTTCTATCACTATCTCTCAACTCGTCTTAAGACTTGTTATAATGTTAACCCATATCTCAATTGGGTTTTAAGCTTACCGCTATCTTGTACTTATTATCTTAGAAATAGGCGCACCGATAAACATTACGCTTAATGAGCTATCTTAAACTTCAATTAGAGCTCATATCTTCTATCTCGGTTCTGTAAGTCTTCTTCAACCTACAGTCCTAATAATATCCTCTATAAAACTTAGTGGACACCACAAATCAGCAAAAAATTATTGACCTACACCTCTCCCACATCTGTCCCAACATGCCCTTCTAGAACCTTTCTCTATATAAGCGCTCATGGTCTCTCTATAAAGGGAGGGAGAGAATTATCTGCCTCTCTCCGGGTTTAACGTCTCTTAGGTTCTCCTGAGGGATCCTATACGGCGACGGGCCCCAAGACTGACGTCTGATGATTTTATGTGCTGCCACAAACACGAAAGGGCGGAGATACCGTGACTCCTGTCTCAGTCGGTCACATAAAAATTATACTGACACCTAAAAATAAAGGTTCCAATCGTGAGATTAGATTCGCGGACCTCATGATTTAAAGACCAACGCTCTACCACTTGAGCCAGTTCCCTCCCCGACTATGGTGTCCCACACCAACTAACGTTTTATAACCACTCCCCCAGGACGGCGTATTTCCAGCTGAGTACCTTGACAAGCGGGGATCCCCGGAGATCCAACAGATGCTGATGGATGCAAGGACTTTGGACGCCTTTGGAAGGGTCAGTGAATCATTGTATTTCTAAAGGATAAGGCGGGTTTAAAACGTTCAATGGGATATAAAGCAGAAATAGACGTTCATCTACGTTTCTGTAATCTACCTTACAAGGCAGCGCCCACCATCTGCAGGATGTAGCCCTTTGGTTTATGCATAATTTTCTCTAGTCTGTTTTTTATGATAGAATAGTTTGTTTATTCTTCAACTCATTATGTGAGATATCCAACTTTTTCTCTCTCTATAAGTAAATGACACCCTTTCCCTTTCCTCTCTCCTTCCATACCATCTGTCACCATTTTCATATCAGCTTTTCATATCGAACAAAATTACAAAGTGTTTTTTTGTTTCTTTGCAGGAATGCCCCCCTCTTGCCGCCATGCCTCCCGATACAACGGTGTTCTCTACGAGTCAGAGATAGGATCCTCGCAAGCAATGCTCTAGTTTATTTCGTGCTCTTTGGTGTGGCTTTATTTATGAACTTCCAAGACAACTGATGGATATATTTATACACTTCCAAGACAGCTGATAGATATTATTTTGTGTACATAAATCTCTACACGGTTCATCTCAAAGAAAAAGCAAAATGGATCAAAATTTGATGCGAACACACTTTTGATAACCGTTGTGATGCCTACGTTTGTTGTGTTGAACTCACATGATTATAGGTATCTATTACAGAAAAATAATGTAGTTTGATGAGGAAATTTTTTTTTTTTTATTTGTGAACAATTTCCTAGTTTGTTAATATAAATCTGTATTAGTTTTTTTTCTCTATTTTCTTGTCATTGATTTTCTTTCCGGATACGTTTTTTTATAAACACGTAAAACGTTATTTGGCAAACCATTGAGTTAAAGCTATTCTGTTAAGTGCAGTTACTAGAAATAAAATTGGCTGGGAGAAACCTATCCTATGGATACCACTTTGAATAATATAAAGACGATGTAGAATTTACAATATATATTATATTAACTATTATATTAGTATATACTGAATTTTACAAAAACAATGTAGAATTTGATGTTCTTTGAGAATAATTGTGATATTATCTTTCGATATTGATATTGTATTGTTTCTCAAGCATTGCTATTATGACATACATTTTTCCTGTTCGTGCCTTGAATACTAATTTTGATATTAAAAAAAAACTACATTGGCTTTCTATGGGGAAGTGATTATATGAGTGTTATAATGTGATACATTTGGAGTGTGGACTTAACATAAGTACTCGCATTGACTCATCTCCTAGGGTAATAAGTACAATGGTGCTATCAACTTAGACCCCCCAACTAAGGGTAGGTTTTATCATTACAGACTAGACGTATTACGTGGCTCAATTTGATAGCAGTATGGCACTTACAGTTCCTAAATGTGAGACTCTTACTATTATTCAAACTGGAGATATTTGTAGGTTAGTTTTCATGTGATTTTGTAAATAATTATTTTATTTAGTAAAGATACGTTCCTGATATTAAACAAATCAAAACTTGTCACTCCCCCAACCATAGTTTACCTTGTATCAAGTTGGGTCGGTGTAACGGTGTTAGTATAATGTCACCGGCTGTCTCGTGTGTGGCAGCACATAAAATTTTCAGACGTCCGTCTTGGAGCCCGTATATAATATAGCCTATATAGTGCTGCTGTTGGACGTTAAACCAACCCAACCCCCAACCCCAACCTTGTATCAAAATAAGATTAAACTGACTTGCTGTTTCTAAAAATAGTCAAGTGTTTCCTTGAACGATTTATCAATGTTTACTTGATGATTTGACAGGTCACAGTACCAAAGCCGTTTTTTACATTTAACAAAAACAAAGAAACCAAACACTACTATACACAGATTTTTTAAAGAAAATTCATAGTATTCGCTAACTTTACTTATCATAGTATAAAATTATGAAGTTTCGCAGAAGCACGAACACGATATGAAACCCATCCAAAAATTAATGTAGGTGTTCAAGACAAAACACTTTTTTCCTTTTAATGACAACAAGCCAACAAGCGTTCACGATTGATATACATTTTTTCCCTAATCCATACAAAAAGGTTTGCATGAGAAAAATACCTATCCTACTCCTATTCCATTAGATTACAATACTTCAGTTTTCCGAAACTCGCCGCCATATTCCACTAGACAAGCACGTTTTTTTAAAAGAAAATGGATGCTCATTCGTATTCGTATTCCTATTAACTAATATGCCAGAGGCATACATGCACATGTTGCAAATGTTGAAATAATACAATCATATAATAATGACAACAGTTTACTAACGCCTACACTATATGCTCATCATCTAGTGCCTTTCTGAACAGGTCTGTACTTTCAATGTCAATTATCTTGCTTTGGAGTTCGTTCCAGTTCGAGATAGTTCTTGGAAAGAAACTATTTTTGTGCGCATTTGTCTGGGATCGGGGATATAGTAATCTTTTTGGATGGTAGTTTCTTGTTTGATATTTGGAAGGTTGGTGTATGAAGTGTTGTGGCACTTTCACAGTAGTGTTATGTACACTTTCAAAGGGCTGTTGTGCTTCTGCGAAATTCAATATCTTGTGGTACTCACCTCTCGCACCTAGCATCTGCGCATTATGCGATAGGACGGTTTTGTTATGTGCACGTATTTTTGTTTAATACTGTGATTTTTATTCGAAGAGCAATGAAAAATAAACAACGCAAGAGATAAATTAAAAACAAAAAATCACATATTTTACAATATTTTATTTCATTTTTACAGTGCAGGTCATTTTGTTGAACAATTTTTCTATTACATAGTAATTGAACATAATTATTTATACCCATATATAGGGTGGGGGGGTTGATGCGAAAGATAGGTGTAGGTGATAGGGTGTGAAAAATAGGAAAAACAGGAGCGTATTTTGCAGGGTAAAAGTGATATAACTAAAAATTCCAGATTTAGTAAAACCACTACTATTGCAACAACGACAACAACAAAGACAAAAGGAACTACTACTACTACTACTATTTACAATATTTTATTTCATTTTTACAGTGCAGGTCATTTTGTTGAACAATTTTTCTATTACATAGTAATTGAACATAATTATTTATACCCACTACATTAAAATGTAGATGGAATTTAAAAAAATGTCCATTCAAAATGAAAAATTTAAAAAGTCCATGAGAATATAAGAAGCACGTCAAAACTTCAACTTTTACTGCATGAGTATGGACATGTAAAGACATGAAAAAGATGGTGATAGCGAATCCTTTGAGCATATCGTCACCTCAGTTGTGGGGACGAACTGGCACACGTGACAGAGCGTTGGCCTCCAGATAGGGAGATCCGCGGTTCGAATCACACGATTAGTCAAAAATGTTTTTTTTCGATTTCGAGACTTGTAACTGGTTGGATTTATTCTCATCCAAATGAGCTTCTGACCAATCACATCTGCGTCTGTTCCTGTCCTCCATCGGGTCGGCCGTTGCTGGTGGGAGGTTGTGAGACGGGGGAAAAGTCCACACTTGACGCGTTGTGCTTCATGGTTTTCATCTCGGGACTCTCGTAGTGTCCTTCCTCGGGCGTCATGC
>RQTK01000725.1:235701-254684 GCA_003991915.1 Elysia chlorotica
GGGGGAGAGAGAGAGAGAGAGAGAGAGAGAGAGAGAGAGCAATAGAGTGAGAGGGCGACGAGAAAGAATGAGAAAGAGAGAGGGAGAAAGAGAGAGAGAGAGAGAGAGAGAGAGAAAGGCTGAGAGAGAGAGAGAGAGAAATAGAGTAAGAGGAGGCGGGACGATATGAAGAGAGAGGGCAAGAGTGGTGGAAGGATCTAGGAGTGTATCAATTCAAAAAAAGTGCTACCACAAGGGCGTATCGGCCCGCACAACATGACTCTGTATGTACGGGTGACGGAATGAGGTCAATTCTTTAGTAGAGCGGTCGGGTTTGTCGACACTGTGATTGTATAAACATAATATTAAAATTTTAAGTCCACCTTAAAAGTACACCTTTTTGCACGTGAACATTCCCTGCTAGGCAGTATTGTCCCGGGCTTAAAGCCAAAATTAAATTATGCGGGCCTAGGATTCGACAGATTAAAAGAGAATATTTTATTTTATTGCTTGTAGCGAAGCATAGAAAAACAACATATTTAAAGCTAAAGGGTTTTCAGGAATGTAGAGTGCGTTTAAGTTGAGTTTCGTGTGTAGCAGCCCGATGGAAATAAAGAAAAAGTGTGTATTTGCAAGTTATTAATTTTGAGTTAAACCAACATTTACTCCATCACTCCTCGAGTTTTGTGGTCCCAAACCCGTGGGCGCTCAAATGGGTGGGCGGGCGGAATTCGATTATTAATCTTGAATAAATTTAATACCAAATAGAAGTACTCGTTGTCTTTTTATTGTTATTTTTTTTATTGTATTGTCATAACTTGTTTGATTCAAAAAGACAGGGAGCGATTTGGTTGTAATTTGTATTCGTTTATTTAAACACGGGTACAATGCGGGCGTGGAAAGGGTGTGGTGACAAACATACGCATACACATAAACTTGATAATATGTTAAGCAATTGAAACACTATCTTTGTCACTCACACTCGCTTGCTCTGTCTGTCTCTCTGTCTGTCTGTTTGTATGTCTCTCTGTCTGTCTGTCTGTCTCTCTTTCTCTATCTCTCTCTCTCTCTCTCCCTCTCTCTCTCTCTCTCTCTCTCTCTCTCTCTCTCTCTCTCTCTCTCTCTCTCTCTCTCTCTCTCTCTCTCTCATTTCTTCTCTCTCCACAGGTTGACTTACTCCGATGTAATCGAATCCTACCCACTCGCCCCTCGAATTCCGCCCACCCACCCATTTGCCATTCCACAAACTCAAGGAGTGCCGTAAACTCTCTCTCTCCCTCTCTCTCTATCTATCTATTTATCTCTTTCTGTATCTCTCTTTGATCGCCCACAGTTTTGGAACCACAAAACCCAAGGAGTGCCTTTACTCGAGATGGGCAAATAAGGAATGAATGCATCTACTTAAGTCAGGTTACAATCTAGTCCATTTTGAAAACGGTAAATAATAAAAGGACTAGTTTCTTAAGTAAAATATTGCGTATGTATGCCAACTTACCGACTAACCAATAACCGAAGTAATGCGCTGTCAAAGAAAGAGGAGTTTACTACTTAAACACCAGAAAAGCTATTTACAAGTAAGAACGTTTGGGAACTGAGGAAGAAAATTCGGAAGGCGAGTTGGGTTGGGTTGGATTGGTTTAACGTCCAACAGCAGTACTATATATAGGCTATATTGTGGACGGGCCCCAAGACGGACGTCTGACAATTTTATGTGCTGCCACACACGAGACAGGGCGGGGGTACCATGACTTCTGTCTCAGCCGGTCACATTAAACTGACCCCGACCTAACCAGTAGGGAACGCAACAGCCAGGATTCGAATTCGGGACATTTTGCGTCGGAAGCTGATGTTCTACCCCTGGGCCACCGCGCCCCCCTTCAGAAGGCGAACGCTGTCTCGAAGACTCAGGTATAGCACGTAACAAGTGACGCGTTCTTGGTTACTCTAGCACTAGCTCATTGGGTCCAATAGCGGTCACTGACCTAGTTCTATAGAATGTCCGCTAGTTGTAAATACAATGTCACGGTCAGCTTACAATGGTCTTAAGACGGCGTATTCCTATTCTCTCTTTCTGTCTCTGTCTCTGTCTCTCTCTCTCTCTCTCTCTCTCTCTCTCTCTCTCTCTCTTTCTCTCTTTCTTTTCTATTTCATCCTCTATCTCTTTCTTTCTCTATTTCTCTTATCTCTCTCTTTCTCTCTCTCTTTCTCTCTCTCTCTCTCCTTCTCTCTCTCTTTCTATTTCATTCTCTCTCTTTCTCTCTTTTTCTCTTGATAAAAATGCCACTGTAAACGTGTAAATAGCCTTTTTTCCACATAAAAACCGATATATTTGGGAACCATGACGTAAATTTTGTGCCCAAAATATGTAAAATTCGTTGGGAATGGGCCTGTGTCTGCGGATAATTTTGGACTGTGCAAGTTTTACTCGACTAATTTCCTGGTTTCAAAGACACACACTACTCTGACTATGTGTAACTACTCACCAGGCCTCTTGTTGGCACTGGTGCAGGGTAAACTATAAGTTGCTGACGTTGGACGTTAAAACCCAACCAACCAAACCAACCAAGGTCACAAGACCCTTGGCTAGCAGCGCTGCATTTCGAGCTGGCGGCGTTGCTTATTATGCAGTCATTTAATCTGTCAAATCCTAGGCCCGCATAATTATTTCATTTTGGCCTCGAGTCCGGGACAAAACTGGCTAGCACGGAACGATCGCGTGCAAAAAGGTGGACTTTTAATTTTAATATTAAGTTTATACAATCACAGTGTCAAATTACCCGACATCTCCACTAAAGAATTGACCTCATTCCGTCACCCGTACATACAGAGTCATGTTGTGCGGGCCGATACGCCCCTTGTGGTAGCACTTTTTTTGAATTGATACACTCCTAGATCCTTCCACCACTCTTGCCCTCTCTCTTCATATCTTCCCGCCTCCTCTTACTCTATTGCTCTCTCTCAGCCTCTCTCTCTCTCTCTCTTTCTCTCTCTCTCTCTCTCTTTCTTTCTCGTCGCCCTCTCTCTCTCTCTCTCTCTCTCTCTCTCTCTCTCTCTCTCTCTCTCTCTCTCTCTCTCTCTCTCTTCCCCTTTGGTATATTTATCTTCTTCACTTTATAAATTACCCTTATATATACGCACTCTTTTAAAAAAAAAACCCTTTCAGAATCTTTATTACTTGATAAAATTAGCCGGCAAAAGTTAGATTAGATCACGTCTCTTCAAATGTAAAGGTAGCGATTTGTGTTAATATCTAGAATGTTGTGATAACATATATTAGATATGATAGTTTTGACTAGTACTTTCATAGAGAAATACAGTGAATTTAAAACGTCATACGAGCGTTACATTTCAGAAATAATTGGATATACATTCGTGATCGCAAGTTATGATTGTGTTTAATTTTTAAAAAATTTTCTGCTCAAGAATGTGTTATGAAAAAATGAATAAAGTTTTCAATAACATTTTTTCATATTCACTTACGTTTTTTGTGTTTCTTTTTAAAAGTATTTTTATTTATTTCTTGCGCGCTGTTTTTAACCATAATAATAATTTTAATTTTTTTTTTTTCTTTTATTGCTCCGATGTTATATTCAATGAAGGAAATTTCCCCCATTTAGGCCGAAAGTCCGACGTGATCTCATTCAAATTAACCGAGTTAGTTTGTTAATTTTTCTAACATCCAACGTCAGCAGATCGGCTCTATTTCGAAGGGATCTCAACACTAAAATCTGACAATTTTAGGTCAGGGACAGTGAAGAGATACCAGGACTCTTGTCTCAGTGCTCCGTTGCCTTGAAACCGACATGTCCAGTAGAAAAAAAAATCGGATGCTTAAAGTTTTAACAGTTAATGAAACACGTTCATGATATTGTCTTGCTAACGGGGGTGCGGTGGACATGTAGTAGAACAACGGCTCCCAGCGCAAAAGGTTCGGGTTCGAGCCCTAGGGATTTTTCTCCCTGCTGGTTGGGTCGATGTCATTTTAATGTGACCGGTTGAGTCAGTAGTCATGGTATCCTGGCCCTGTCTCGTGTGTGGCAGGACATAACATTGTCAGACGTCGATCTTGAGGCACGTCCACAATATAGCCTGCATAGTGCTGATGTTGGACGATAAGACACCTCAACACAACTCTTGCTGCTAACGTTGGGTGTTTCGAAACCAGCCCACTTAGTTTCTCCTTGTCAAGTTGACACAAGTGGTAGAACGTGGGTCTTCGATTAGGGAGGTCCAAGTTCAAACCACGATTTAGCCTAGTATCTGAGGCTGGGCATTAACATACCTACCATAAAAACCAACCTCGTGGTAAACTTTTCTCTTTTTTTTACGATGCTTTCACCATTTTTCAGTATTTTATTTGGTTGGTTCTTTTAAATTTTGTCACGGTTATTTTTTTTTTTTTGCAAATTATTTTGTCCTTGTTTTCCTTCGTATCCTGAACGTTGTCAAATCATTAGTTAATTTGCGCTCGTTCTAAAAAAAAACTTGATATTAAAATATTTCAGTTATACATCTATATTGCTTGGTCATGTCTATTTAGATTCTTTGCAAGATCAGCGGATAACTTAATTATAATTTCTCTTAAAAGTCCTTTTCTTATGGCATCTTAACCTGTTGTATTTTATGTTCTAAACCTATCAGTTGTGAACTTAATACTAACGTGATTTATCATACCTAATGCAAAATGAAACAAATTTAGTTTTAGAACTATTTGAAACAAGGTAAAACAGTTTTCCTGACTTTTACACTGACATTTTTTGATGTATCATATCGGCTGTTATTCCTATTGTTTAACCACAGTAAACAACTGTTACTTAATACTTATTATTGCACCCTTCGACTTAAACAGCAGTTAAGATGGATAATCTGGAGACCAGGTTGGACAGTCTTGAAACCAACATGAACATCCAGTTCCTTGTTACTATGGGTACCATAGTGTTCTGTGAGTTATAGGCTGTAGCTCTTAATACTCCTACTACTACAACTACTACTGCTACTACTACTACTACTACTACTACTACTACTACTACTACTACTACTACTACTACTACTACTATGTGAGAAATTGAATCTAAATGTTTGGCCATGTATATTTTTTTACCTGAAGTAATGAACATTTAGATTTAGTTTGAAATCTAAAAGAATACTTTTCTGACCAGTTATATGGTACTGAAAAAAGAGCATCGCATTCTCACCGCCTATAGAATTTCTCCAACCCATGAATGTAACCCATTATTTCACCCTTCTCTTCTAAAAAATTTTTTGTTTGTTTCTATTTTAACATTTACATTAAACAACAACAACAACATTGAGTTAGAGCCTTGATCTCCCCGATCTAGACGTCCCCGGTTGAATCACCCACGACATAGTTCCTGGTATCCTCAGCAATAAATATGACATCGTGCGGCAGTCCGTTAAAAAGCCAGAAGTTTGTTTTGGGACCCATCTACGATATAGCTATGGTGCTGACTTGATCGTTCTTCCCATATTAAGTTCCGATTTCTCATTCTTCATTGTTCTTGACAAACTTATATAACATCTCGTAGTATGTTCAATTACACTTTCCTCTTGTTGTTGCTGCTGCGGTTGTTGTTGTTGTTTTTGTTGTTGTTGTTGTTGTTGTTGTTGTTGTTGTTGTTGTTGTCATCGTTTCTTTTTTTCTGTTTTTGTGTGTGTGTGTGTTTCTCAGCGTAACCATAACCAGGCACTGTGAAATATAAAATGTCCTAATTGTATCTTAAGGCTAAACGATTTAGCTCACTTTGAGTCTCACTGCAAGCTTCTGTCACCCCCCCCCCCCCCCCAACCCTTAACCCTTGCTTGCTGTGTGCGCCAAAGTGAGCTATACCACTAAGATTTAAGTCTCAGTTACACCTTTTTATTTGATTCGGTGACTTATTGTGACCCATTCTCTTTTGACTCATTCTCTTTTGACCCCTTCTCTTTTCACATATTCTCTTTTGATCCATTCTCTTTTAACCCATTCTCTTTTGGCCCCTTCTCTTTTGACCCATACTCTTTTGATCCATTCTCTTTTGACCCTCTATATTTTGACCCGATCTTTTTTTACCCATTCTCTTTTGACCCATTCTCATTTGACCCATTATCTCTTGATCCATTCTCTTTGACCCATTCTCTTTTGACCCATTCTCTTTTGACCCCTTCTCTTTTGACCCATTCTCTTTTGATCCATTCTCTTTTGACCCTCTATATTTTGACCCGATCTTTTTTTACCCATTCTCTTTTGACCCATTCTCATTTGACCCATTATCTCTTGATCCATTCTCTTTGACCCATTCTCTTTTGACCCATTCTCTTTTGACCCATTCTCTTTTGACCCATTCTCTTTTGACCCATTCTCTTTTGCCCATCTCCAGTGATGCAAGGAGGCTTCGCCCTTCTAGAGGCTGGCAGTGTGAGAAGCAAGAACACCAGCAACATCCTCATCAAGAACTTGCTAGATGCCTGTAAGTTGTCTTTAATCTATTCCTGCTTCTTTCTATCTCTCTATTCTCTGTATTTACCTGCCTTCCTTTTCTTCGTACTAGAAATTCCTTTCATCTCCCTTTTGAAAAGGCAGGAACAATGAATTATCAATAGAATACTCTACGCCGTTAAGTTTATTTTTGTTCTATTTATTCTCTTTTATACCCTATTCATCCTCCTCCTTTTTTCATTGCCCTCTGAATTTCTTTTTTTTTTAAGAGGTTAACAGTTTGCTACCAGCATGTAATTAAGCTTTGTTCTATTTCTTCTTTTTTAAAGCATCCGCACTCTCCTTCCTTGTTTCCCTCATACTATAAGTTCCTTTTATCTCCCTAGTAGGAGAGTTGCTCACCCTGTTCTTCCTTTTCGTTGAAATGGAGGGGTGTGGTGGTCCTAGGGTAGTACATCGGCTTCCGACTCAAAAGTGTTCATTGTTCGAGCCATGGTGATTTCGCTCCCTACTGGTTGGGTCGGTGACAGTTTAATGTGTCTAGCGGATACAAAGTCATGGTATCCCCGCACTGTCTCTTTGTCGCAGCGCGTAAACTTATCAAACATTAGTTTTGGGGCCGGTCCAAGATATAATCATAATAATATTATTATAAAGTGCTGATGTTGGACGATAAGCAACAACTTTCAAAAATTCCAAAACGTCCTACTCCCCAGTCGTGTCTGGAATCGCTTACTGGATCATCGGCTACGCTCTGGCTTACGGAGACGGTAACGCCTTTATAGGCTGGACTAAGTGGGCGTCTGACGAAGTCTCGAGAATCGAACTGGCAACCTTCTTCTTCCAGTACTGCTTCGCTGCGACCGCCGCCACCATTGTATCCGGGGCGCTTGCTGAACGGTGCGAGTTCATCGCCTATTTTGTCTACAGTTTCTTCATCACAGGTGAGTTTTGGTGTAGAAGCTTGTGTTGTTTTTAAATTGGCATTCATGCTGTTTTAGACGACTATATATCTCATCTTAGCCTTATTGTTGTAAGATGAGATACAGTTTATTATCCATTTCAGACGACTATATATATCTATTCTCAGCCTTCTTGTTGTAAGATAAAATACAGTTTATTATCCATTTCAGACGACTAAATATATCTCATCTCAGCCTTCTTGTAAGATAAAATACAGTTTATTATCCGTTTTAGACGCCTATATATCTCATCTCAGCCTTCTTGTTGTAAGATGAGATACAGTTTATTATCCATTTCAGACGACTAATTAATTATCTCATCTCAGACTTCTTGTAAGATAAAAATTTTTGTAAAGAGGTTATTATGACCAATAGTTTCCTACCAGCCTGTTAGCGAGCTTTGTTCTATTTCTTCTGATTTAAAGTATTTTCACTCTCCTTCCCTGTTTCCCTCATACTATAAGTTCTTTTTATATCCCTGGTAGGAGAGCAGGTGAACTTGTCTGTTGTTAGTCTTCGGACTCTTTAATGGTATACCATACTTACCAAATCCTTTGTCCTACTCCCCAGGGGTCCGGGGGGGGGGGGGGGAGGCGGTATCCCTAGGGTAGTACTAGAACATCAGCTTCCACGCAGGGGGGTCCGTGGTTCCACCCTCTACTAGCAACCTGTCCCCCACTGGTTCAGTCAGTGACAGTTAAATGTATCTAGCTGATAAACAGTCATGGCATCCCCGCACTGTTTCTTTGTGGCAGCACGTAAACCTATCAGACATTAGTTTTGGGGCCCGTACAAAATATAGTCATGATATTATAAAGTGCTGATGTTGGACGCTAAGCAACAACTTTCAAAAATCTCCAAAACGTCCTACTCCTCAGTCGTGTCTGGAATCGCTTACTGGATCATCGGCTACGCACTGGCCTACGGAGACGGTAACGCCTTTATAGGCTGGACTAAGTGGGCGTCTGACGAAGTCTCGAGAATCGAACTGGCAACCTTCTTCTTCCAGTACTGCTTCGCTGCGACCGCCGCCACCATTGTATCCGGGGCGCTTGCCGAACGGTGCGAGTTCATCGCCTATTTTGTCTACAGTTTCTTCATCACAGGTGAGTTTTGGTCTAGAAGCATGAGCTGTTTCTACATTGCCATTCATGTTGACACACTTCAACTTAAAAATAAGTTACATTTAGATCAATTTCGCTCAACAGCACAAGACAGGCAAAAAATGGAAACAGCTTACAGCTAAAATACAAGAAGCTGCCGAGGCGTCCTGGACGGAGAACCAGGATGCGAAAGGCGATTCACGATGAATGATGATAATGATTCATGTTGTTTCAGACGCCTATATAATTATTTCAGCTTTCTTGTTGTAAGATAAGATACAATGTATTATCCGTTTTAAAAGATAGGCAATATTGATCCCATTGCTTGAATTGGGATTGAACTGAAGCTGTATTCAATCAACATAAATATATCGATCGAATATATATAATGTTGGAACAGGCTCTAGGAAGAAACATGTAAACAGCATCAGAGTTAGGAAAATAAAAGCTTCAAATAAGTTTGCAATGAAATTAATAAGTTTAATTTTCTAGTTATTTGACCTTAAATTTCGAATGTATGACAAAATTGACTTGTATTTCCACAGCGTTCATATATCCCGTGGTCACCCATTGGGCTTGGACTGATGAGGGCTGGCTAAACAAAGGATACAACTATAGCATTGATGGAGAATACGTGGTTGTTAGTTACAGCGTAAGTTCAGATCTGTTGGTTTTACGCTAAATTTACATTCACGCGTGGATTGTGAGATATTCTTTGAACAAAAATGATTGTGAGAAGATATAAAGATGAATAAGGCGCAAAACTGAATTTGGACATTTTTTAAAAAATCTGTATTGCCATCATTCCTTACCATAACGCTCAACACTTTTTCCCTTCCTGACCTACCTAACTAAACACACTATCATCTTGAGAATCCTATTTTCGTCCCCTCTAACTGTTTGGGTCGGTGTCAGTATAATGTGATCGGCTGAGACAGGAGTCATGGCAGCACATGAAATTGTCCGGCGTATTTCTTGGGGCTCGTCGCTGTAAAGGAGTCGCGAGAGGAACCTAGGAGACATTAACCGTATAGAGAACACCTTGAAAATCCGCAGTGTGTACTTATCTGTTAATTGCTGCAGTAATGTGTTCCCACTCTCTGGGCAAATGTGCGTAGATAAAAAAAAAAGTTAAAGTTCCCTCCTTGCAATTATCTTATTTGGGTGTTTTTTACTGTTTAGTAATAATACTTCCAGGCCTTGTCTTTAGTGCAAAGACGACGGATGTTTTTAGTCTTCCTTTTCTTTTAGTTCCTTTCGGTAGTTAAAATTATTATTCTTATTCTTAGGATCTGTCACTGTGTATGCTTTAGGAGATTGTTCGGTAACTAAAGAAATAATTAGCTAGACCTCGGGTAGAGTGTACAAAGATACTCTTAGCTTTGCAACTCGACTTACGGTAGCATTTTATATATAAAAATACTTTCATAGCGACGTGTATTTTACAACCCCTAGTTCGAAATGGGGCCGACTTTTTTCTTTAAAAAAAACACGTGACAGTTGTATTTTTGTTGTAAACAATCTGCGGATAGGGCCAAAGCATAGACGTATTTTAATATACCTTTTTGATTGAGCCGACTTACAATGATCATGTAGCTTTTGTGAGAAAAAAGGTCAACTCCATTGTTGGATGTCCAAACACTTTCGAAAGTTCACTTTACTTTTTTTTCTCGCGCCATTGGTCTTTTTTTCTAGGACTTCGCGGGAAGCGGAGTACTCCATTGTTTGTCAGGGGTGGCAGCTTTGGTGGGCGCGGCCATTCTGGGACCTCGGCTAGGACGATACCACAGCGAGTCCGGAACAGTCCTGCCTATCCGAGGACACTCGGTGCCGGTATGTACTGAGATTATGTTGAGCTGTTTAACGTCCAACATCAGCTCTATATAGACTATACAGTTAACGGGCCCCATGACTAGCGTCTGACAATTTTATGTGGTGCCACGCACGAAAACCGGTATGTACCAGTTGTTTGCTGGGTATGGGGAATCGGTGGCATAGATTAAGTAAAATATTGTGATAATTAGATTTTGTAAGCTACTTTAGAAACCGGTTGTATGGTTTAAGTAAAATTTATGATAATTTGTAAGCTACTATGGGAACCGGTTTTATAAATAAAGATTAACAGCGTAATCCTTCTCTAATGGTATTCAAGATCGCAAATAAAGTTGGCAAAATGCTTCTCCCCTTTATGTTCTTAATCTTGATTATAATTGCATTGTGTTTTTTTTTTTTTTTATAAAACTGTGAGATACAGTCACTGGACACTGCCCCTGTAACTACATGTATTAGTTCTTTTCATAATTTTGTTGTTTTTGTACTGATTTATACAACTTTGAGACAGTTAAACTGTATATACTTTATCCCCTCTCCATTGCTTTTACTTCTCTTTCTCCCTGGGGGACGCGGTGGCTCAGGGGTAGAACATCATTTCCGACGCAAAAGGTCCCGAGTTCGAATCCTTACTGGTTGGGTCGGTGTCAGTATAATGTGACCGGCTGAGACAGGAGTCATGGTATCCCTATCCTGTCTCGTGTGTGGCAGCACATAAAATTGTCAGACGTCCGTCTTGGGGCCCGTCCGCAATTTGATTATTTTTCGTTCTTTGTCGCGGTTACTGTTTATCTCAAATGCTTTCTGTTTATTTATTATTTTTTGGTTTCTCTCTGTTGTTTTATGTACCGAACTATTACATTTACAAGATACTGTAGCTCCTACTTTATGACACTTTAACTTAAGCACAATTAATTTTGTCCCGTCTTAATTGCTTTACCTTCTCTTTCTTCCCCATCCCCGCCTTCTTTCCTTCCTCCCATTTCCTTTCCCATTTCATTCCATTCCCTTCCATTCACGCCCATTCCCTTCCATTCCCCCCACTCCCCCCATTACTCCCATTCCGTCCCATTTCCTCCACCATCCCCAAATTCCCTCCCCGACGCCACTGTCCCAGTTTGCCGCTCTTGGAGGGTTCATCGCCTTCAACGTCATTATCACGATTTGATTTCTTTTTCGTTATCTTCCTCCTCCTCCCTCCCATACCCTCCATCCCCTTACCCCAAATTCCCTCCCCGACGCCACTGTCCCAGTTTGCCGCTCTTGGAGGGTTCATCGCCTTCAACGTCATTATCACGATTTGATTTCTTTTTCGTTATCTTCCTCCTCCTCCCTCCCATACCCTCCATCCCCCCACCCCAAATTCCCTCCCCGACGCCACTGTCCCAGTTTGCCGCTCTTGGAGGGTTCATCGCCTTCAACGTCATTACCACGATTTGATTTTCTTTTTCGTTATCTTCCTCCTCCTCCCTCCCATACCCTCCATCCCCCCACCCCAAATTCCCTCCCCGACGCCACTGTCCCAGTTTGCCGCTCTTGGAGGGTTTATTCTACTGTTCGGGTTTATAGCATTCAACGGCGGCGCTCGGTCTGCTATCGCTGGGAAGGAAGACGGGGCTGTGGTTAGTCTGGCCATTGTGAACACCATCATCTCTGGAAGCATGGGAGCCTTCATCACGCTCTTTATACACAGGTAAGTACGACAATGTAACAATGTAACAATGTATCTTCCATAGAGTTTTTATATTGACAAAAAAAAAAACTCTATATTTTACAAAAATTTTACCGACAGTTACGAAATAATGCTTAGAAGACGTGATTTTTGCTGCACGATTAAGCTATGTATCTTCCAAAGATTTTTTTTTATATTGACAAAAAGAAAAGACATACATTATTATTTTACAAAAATGAAATTTATTCTGTTTATGTACGCGGTAATCCCAAGACTGTAGGCAAAAAAAATACGAAGCAGAATTGTTTTAATTTTTTTTTTTTTGCATGCAGCTTTATAGAGGGCCTTTTCTTTCAAAAACACATAGGTCTAGCCAAATCTGAGCCAACAGGGTGAAGAAAAAAAATATAGTTCAGGGTAGGTCTTGAGTCTTATCGTTTCTATACATGCGTTGCCCAGCTTTTTTTCATTCTTAGGGGGAGATAGAGCAGTGGAGTTGGAAGTATCTGAGTCAGTGAGACCGGTAGTTTAGTTGGTATAGTGCCGGGTTTGTGTTTTGGAGGTCGTGGGTTCAATTATTGACGTTGAGAATCTAATAAATAACGACAACAACAACATGCTTTATTATTACCAGCATCAGACTATGTTCATATTTAGGTAGTTTAATTGCAATGAGATAGTCAAGAAATTGTCTTGTTTGTTAATAAATTTTGCCATGATTGTTTGGAATGTGTGAATCTTCTCATGGCTTTTAAGGACCTGAAAAAGCTGATCACAACCCTATCGACGTTTCTTATCAGTCTATATATAAATCAATACATGATATTATAATTATTAGTAATGGAAATTCACCGACAGTTCCGAAATTTGCTTAAAACACATGATTCTAGCTGCATTTTCAAGTTGACTTATCAAGATAAAGAGTAATGCTTAGAGGTGCGGCTTATTCTTGTTTTTAGGAAATACATTGTAACATAAAGTGCGTAAAGAGAATTTTCCGAAGATTAACTATGAGATGACACTACACAATTTCTGCTTCTAAAAACACTACTTTTTTGTGTCAATTTACACACGGGACGTTTTATGTGTGTGAAACCTCATTTCGTAATAGTCTATCAACCATGCATTTTGCTAAACTGTATACATCATGTTCCTCACCTGTGTGTTTTCGTGTTTCCAGAGTTGGTATTTTGGGCCACACCTGGAGTCTGCTTAACACCTTAAACGGTTCTCTTGCTGGAATGGTGAGTTCTTTCCCCTTTCAGCCTCAATATCTGTCAACATTGGGGGCGCGCGGTGGTCCTGGCGTACAACATCGGCTTCCAACGCAAAAGGTCTGGGTTCGAGTCCTGGCGATTTCGCTCCCTACTGGTTGGGTCGGTGTCAATTTAATGTGACCGGCTGAGACAGGAGTTTTGGCATCCCCGCCCTGTCTCGTGTGTGGCAGCCCATAAAAGTGTCAGACGTCAGTCTTGGAGCCCGTCCACAATGTAGCCTATATAGTGATGATGTTGGGTGTTGAAACAACTCAACCAAAAAAAACAAAAAAAAACGTCTGTCAACATTGTTGTTGATGTCACACGTTAACCTTTCATCACCGTACACTTGTGGTGCGCTATTATGCTAGCACCTTTATGTATTGATTTGCACACCATCCTTTTTAAAATAATAGAATATCAAGACTTTTAACTTTTCACATATTTTTTGGAAATTCCCTAAAATAGTGTGCATACAAAGAAATAGGCCTACATCATGAAATGTAAAAAGATAAGTAAAATCAACTCACTCACTCTCATCGCTTTTTAGTATCAATCTTGTTGAGTTGGTTTAATTTAACGTCCAAATTCAGCACTATATAGACCACATTGTAGGCGGACCGCAGGACTGACGTCTGACAATTTTGTGTCCTGCCATACACGATACAGGGTGTGGATACCATGTTTCCTGTCCCAGCCAGTCACATTAACTGACACCGACCCAGACAGTAGGGAGCAAAATCACCAGGACTCAAACCTGGACCTTTCGGGTCGGAAGCCGATGTTATATCCCAGGACCACTCTGCCTCCGCCTGTCGTATCAATAATGTCGTGAGTTTAACCAAGCTGTAATGATAGTGTTTTATTATTTCCATAATGGTTAAATTATAACTCTTTAACCAATACAAATAATTTGGAATTTGTTGTTTGTGTCCTGAAGAAGACTGAATGAAGCTGAACTGTTTTAAATTAAAGTACCCTTGTCCGACACCTCAAATTTATAACTACATTGCACTTTATAATATATTTTTTTCCATTTTGACCATCATATTTAATAATATTCTATTCTTTGACATAAAAGATACTGACTAAACCGCTTCCCAGTGATCAATTGTGTTAAAACGAGTTATAAAGTTCAACTGAATTAAAGTTTCTCATATCTTATAAATAACTGCATTTCCCAACCACTTGTTTTAAACTTAGAGGTACCGTCCACCATAACTAAAGTTTCTTATACCATATCAATAAATCCATAAAGTTCAACTGAATTAAAGTTTCTCATATCTTATAAATAACTGCATTTCCCAACCACTTGTTTTAAATTCAGAGGTACCGTCCACCATAACTAAAGTTTCTTATACCATATCAATAAATCCATAAAGTTCAACTGAATTAAAGTTTCTCATATCTTATAAATAACTGCATTTCCCAACCACTTGTTTTAAACTCAGAGGTACCGTCCACCATAACTAGAGTTTCTTATACCATATCAATAAATCCATAAAGCCGATGTTATGTCCCAGGACCACCGTGCCGCCCGCCTGTCGTATCTAAAATCTCGTAATGCTTATCACAGCTGGAATGATAGAGTTTTATAATTTCAAAACATACCTCATGTACACCATATATAATATTCAGAATGGCTAAATCATAGCTCTTGAATGTATACGAATCATTTAAAGTTTCTTTTTGTATACTGCAAAAGACTGGATAAAGCTGAGTTGTTTTATATTAAATCACCCTTGTAGAATTTGTTGTACACAAGTTGATGACATCTTTCTCACATATTTCCTATCTCGACTATTCTTTGTAAAAAAATATACTACATATATTCGTTAGCATACACGATAATAATGGCTATACCAATAACTCCAACTCCCCGCACCTCCTCCTCCTTTCGTCATCCAGGTAGCCGTATGTGCAGGCTGTAACATCATCCGCCCCTGGGCTGCTACCATCACTGGCACCATCGGAGGCATCGCCTTCAACATCACCTCCTGGGCCCTGACCAAACTCAAGGTCGACGATCCTTTGGACGCTGTTGCAGGTAAATACAGTTTAAATTATGACCACACTGTCTAAAAGAAAGCTCTAACCAACCAAGTTAGGGATCGAACCGTGGACCTTCCCAATAGAAGCCCAACGTCCTACCAACTACTATGACTGGCTGAGACAGGAGTCATGGTATCCCCGCCCTGTCTAATGTTTGGCAGCATATATAAATGTCAGATGTTAGATTTGGGACCTGTCCACAATATAACCTTAATAGTGCTCTTGTTAGACGTTAAACCAACTCAACAATAACAACTCATTAACAGCATGTCAGGACAATATAAAATCTAACCACATTGACTAAAAGATAGCTCTAACTAACCAAGTTAAGTCGATTTCAGAATTAACCAATTCAACGTTCAATGACTACAATCAATATTTAGATGTCCCGAAGAAAAAAAACACAGAGAGAGAGAGAGAGAAGAGAGAGAGAGAGGGAGGGAGACAGAGAGTGAAAGTCTGCTTTCAAGCTCATCAAATTCAGCGTATGACTTATTCAGAACCCAGAGCCCCTTGTAACTTTACCTGATTGCGGGATCGAACCGTGGACCTTCCCAATAGAAGCCCAGCGTTCTACCCACTTGAGGCATCTGTGTGTGACTCTTTCTTCTTCTCTCTGTATCTCTCCCCGCTTTCCTTCTACCTTTTCCCTTTCTTTCAATATCTCTGTTTCAATCTATCTACCTCTCTGTCTGCCTGTCTGTCTGTCTGTCTGTCTGTCTCTCTCTCCCTCCCTCTCTCTCTTTCTCTCTTCTCTCTCTCTTTCTCTCTCTTCTCTCTCTCTCTCTCTCTCTCTCTCTCTCTTCTTCTCTCTCTCCCTACCCCCTTTCTTTATTGACGTAGACACCTGACAAACCATGTTATAATTTTATGCATATCGCTGTATGTTCTTCTTCTTCAGTGCATCTGGGTGCAGGGTGCTGGGGGGTTATTGCAGTCGCCTTCTTGTCCTACGAGAAGGGGATCTTCTACAAGTGGGACAAAGCATCAGGCTTGGTAAGAGGCGCTAGCGGGTGACCGTTACAGTACTTACACTGATGTGCCAATTTCCATAGGCTTAGAGCTGTGCTCATGTTTCGTCAGAAAATATCCACACACAATCAAACACATATATCTATGTCTGTCGCCGTATTGGTGAGTCATGGTATCTCCGCCCTGTCTCGTGTGTGGCAGCACATAAAATTGTCAGACGTCAATATTGGGGTCCATCCACTATATAGCCTATATAGTGCTGATGTTGGACGCTAAACCAACTCAATTCAACTCAACCCCAGGAAAATTTAGGAAACGAATGACACAGTTCATTAAGCCTTTAGAGAAAAAGTTGCAATAATTCACTGGGCACGATGTGTGGCCTAACGTTTCCCTTATCCAATAACGCTATTTTACATTTTGTTCAGTTCCCTGGGTGGCAACTGATTACACTTGAAGACTATTGGATTAATTTAGGGTAAAAAGAAAGGTTTCCTTTAAAATCTCTTTTTCCTACTTCGTTGTGGAAGTTTTTTTTCCCTTTTTTTTAAAGCCTGAAACTGAGTATTTTTGCCAATATCTATTAGCAAGCTAACTTAAAAAAAACCCAAAAAAAAAAACAACTACACAACAAAAGTGAAGAGACTGAGAGAGTGGGTGAGAGAGAGAGAGCGAGAGACAGAGACAACAGGTAGCTGCGGAGTTATCGCCGCCGCCTTCTTGTCCTACGACAAAGGAATCTTCTACAAGTGGGACAAAGCACAGACAGACAGACAGACAGCGATCATGAACAACAGACAGACAGACAGACAGACAGACAAACAGACAAACAGACAGACAGACAGACAGACAGACAGACAGACAGACAGACAGACAAACAGACAGACAGACAGAAAGACATACAAACAGACAGACAGGCAGAAAGAAAGACATACAAACAGACAGGCAGGCAGAAAGAAAGACAGAAAGACAGACAGATAGATTTAGACAGACAGACAGGGCGAGACAGTAAGTAATTGCTACAAGCCTAACATGCTTGTCACTACTGTCTTCATCCATTCTGTATGTGAAGATTACTGTTGCTGTTGCTATATCCCACTAGAATGTCCATATCCTAATTTATTAAATCTATTATTGCTGTAAGGCCTCTTCTGCCATTGCTATTGCTTCCCCATCCTGTAATTGGGGGGGGGGGGGGGGGGGTGCCCTGAGGGAGAATATCGGTTTCTGACGCAAAAGGTCCGTGGTTTGAGCCCTGGATATTTCTCTTCCTACTGGTTGGGTCGTTGTCAGTTTAATGTGATCGGCTGAGACAAGAGTCGTGGTATCCCCGCCCTGTCTCGTGTGTAGCAGCACATACGAGCTCGTACACAATATATCTAACAAAGAGATGACGTTGAAAGTTAACCAACGCCACTATAACTGCAACTAAAAGTACCCACTATTTTGTGCCTTTATAAACGTACTAACAAATCACTATATCAGATAAGATAAGATAAGATAAGATAAGATATACTTTATTGTCAGAATATTCAACATTTTCTTACACTAATCGGACCCCTGTTGGTGTAGCGCACGACACATGCTGTAATATAATAAAAAAATGTATTATCCCATTTTTGTACAGTTCCTGGGGTGGCAGCTGATCGGGCTGGTGTCCATCTTAGCCTGGACTACAGTGTTGTGTACCATCATGTTCGGGGCACTCAGACTGCTAGGCATTTTCCGTGTGCCGGAGGAGATTGAGAAGAAAGGTGAGTTTTCTTACTATAATCCAATATTAGGTAGGTTAAACTCGTTTTGATTATTCAGAAGAAATGTTTGCTAGATTAACCAGATTTATTATCGATATTATCAGAGGTTTTTGCGGGTTAAAAAGGGAAAGAAAATATATCTTATCCGCAAGAGAACGGTATACAAAAGATGAAGTAAGGCATTTATTAATTTCAACAGTTTTTCACCAGTTACAGAAAAAAAACATTAGGATAAACTTTATTTATCCAAAAGGAAAGTTTATATTAGATAAATCAACCTTAATAAGGCTTTTCACAGGTTCATATGTTCTCAGTTTTGCCAAATAAAAAACAAATAATATTAATCACAAGACTGGAATAGATATTAAAGAACCGACTAATGCTCTCTCTCCTTATTGTTTTCTCTGTATTCCTCTTCCTTTATCTTTGTCTTCTCATTCTCTCTCTCTCTCTCTCTCTCTCTCTCTCTCTCTCTCTCTCTCTCTCTCTCTCTCTCTCTCTCTCTCTCTCTCTCTCTCTCTCTCTCTCTCTCTCTCTCTCTCTCTCTCTCTCTCTCTCTCTCTCTCTCTCTCTCTCTTTCTCTCTTCTCCCTCTCTCTCTCCCCCTCTCACCACACAGTCATGTTTCCTCCCCAGGTCTTGACATCCCCAAACACGGAGAACCGGCCTACCCTCTGGAATCGTACGGCCACGGGTATATGGAGACCATCCTCACCATGACAGACAGCGGTCAGTTGTCCAACCTCAAGCAAGGTGGGTAGTAGTAGTAGTAGTAGTAGTAGTAGTAGTAGTAGTAGTAGTAGTAGTAGTAGTAGTAGTAGTAGTAGTAGTAGTAGTAGTAGTAGTAGTAGTAGTAGTAGTAGTAGTAGTAGTAGTAGTAGTAGTAGTAGTAGTAGTAGTAGTAGTAGTAGTAGTAGTAGTAGTAGTAGTAGTAGTAGTAGTAGTAGTAGTAGTAGTAGTAGTAGTAG
>RQTK01000726.1:2942-13416 GCA_003991915.1 Elysia chlorotica
CCACCTCACCCTATTTGCTTGTCCCCCACTAGATCTAGCGACAACAGCTATTCCAGATTCCTTAATCAATTATTTAAACCGCCATTCATTCTGTCGACGGTGCCATGATTGGAATCACAGAACATTATCATATCACCCCCTTCGTACACACAGTCATTAGATCTAGTCGGACATTTGGATTCCCACAGTTAACAGTCTATTTCAAAAGGAACTCTTCTCTAGAAAGAGATAGCCTAGGTTCCAATGAGAAATTCTACACGTTGAAACGTCTAAGTCACTGTGTATTATCGCTCTTTACATTTCACGACTCATAGCGTAAGTGGGTTTGCTCAGTCGGTAGAACTCGTGGGTTCGAACCATGAGGTGTAGGGATTGAATCCTGCTGACGATGTAATAGTGTTCCCTACTGGATGAATCTGTGACGATACTTTCTCATCAGTTAGAACACGCCTCCCAATAAATATCTTTATTCTGTCTGTGTGTGGCAGCACGCTAAAAGATGACAGTTTTTAAATAGGCAGGTTAATATGATTTGAAATATATTTTAAGTCCATCACTTAAAAGAAATTGAATGTTCAATTAAAATATTCCTTTAAACTGGTCTATCCGTCCAAATGCAGATCATCACCTAGCAAGATGGTATTTCCATTCAACAATCCCTTTATTACGATCCTCTCTTGTTGTTTTGCTTGTTATTGTTTTTGTCTTTTTTGTCTTTTCCTGCAGCCAACAATTACATGTACCAAGTCTAATCCTATGAGTAGATAATAATTTTAGACTTCGACGGCTCAGACAGAAGTCCCGGCACTTTCACCTTCTCTCTCTCTCTCTCTCTCTCTCTCTCTATCTCTCTATCTCTCTCTCTCTCTCTCTCTATCTCTCTATCTCTCTATCTCTCTCTCTCTCTCTCTCTATCTCTCTATCTCTCTATCTCTCTCTCTCTCAATGGACGCCCGCACAATGTCAGATGTTAGTCTGGAGACCTGTCTGCGATATAGATTAATTAGTACTGACGTTGAGCGCTAAGAAATCAAATCAACCACCTCCTTAAGCTTGGATTAAAAATTCTCTCCGCACTGTCTCATCTGTGGTAGCACATGAAATTGTCAGACATTAGTTTTGGGCCCGTCCATGATATTGACTATATAGTGCTGACTTTGAACGCTAAGCAACCAGCTGAACTTAATATGATATGTAGAAAACTATTTCTTTAAAAGGCTTGTCATGAAAGGCTAAGAACACCCCAAATAATATTATGTAGTGCGGTGTATACAAGTTCAAATCTCCAACTTAGAGTATTTTTACAATTTTTAAACACCCTTAACCAAGGGTCTTATTTTGTGTTCTCTATTGAGGGAGGGAGAGAACTTGGAAGGAGAGAATTATCTCCCTTTCTCCGGGTTTAATATCTCCATTCCTTTAAACTGGTCTATCCGTCCAAATGCGGATCATCAACTAGCATGATGGTATTTGGGAGGGGGGGGGGGAGGGTAGTCCTATACGACAAAGGGGGTTAAGTTTAAAATACCTGTGTACTTTTAAACCTAGGCGTCTGGGTCGTATTAACCTTCGAAGAGATCAATAAGAAATACAAAAGTCTTTTGAATCCAAGTGTTAGTAACCACAAACAGGAAGAAGATGATTTAATCAGCCGTATAATGGGATCAAAGATATACGCTGAGTCCAACTTTCTCTATAGAGAGGAGGAGAAAAATCTCTCCCTCCCCCTCTCCGGGTTTAACGTCTCCTAGGCTCCTCTGGGTGTCCTATACGGCGACAGCTAAGACCACTGTCTAAATCTCCGTACTTCTTGCACTTAGTAGTCTAGATATGGGATGAAAAATATACGCTAAGTCCACCGTCTAAATCTCCGTACTTCTTGTACTTATTAGCCTAGACACTAAGTGAATTTCAGTACACGCATTTTGAATTGATCTGTTAGCCGAGTGATAATATGTACAAAGAGGAAGAAGATGATTTAGTCGCTCGACTATAGGATCAAAGAAACACTCGAAGTCCACCGTCTAAATCTCCGTACCTCTTGCACCTAGTATCCTAGAAATGGGATCAAAGATACACACTAAGTCCACCTTCTAAATCTCCGTACTTCACACCGTCTAGATCTCCGTACTTCTTGTACTTAGTAGCCTAGACACTACGCGAATTTAAGTACATGTATTTTGAATTGATCTGTTACCCAAATGACAGAATGTGCAAAGAGGAAGAAGTTGATTTAGTTGCTCGACTATAAGATCAAAGATACACGCTAAGTCCACCGTGTAAATCTCCGTACTTCTTGTACTTAGTAGCCTAGACACTGAGCAAATTTCAGTATTTTGAATTACTCTCTTAGCAAAGTGACAGTATGTGCAAAGCAAAGAGGAAAAAGATGATTTAGTCGCCCGACTATAGGATCAAAGATACACACTAAATCCAGCGTCTAAATCTCCGTACTTCTTGTACTTAGTAGCCTAGACACTAAGTGAATTTCAGTACACGTATTTTGACTTGATCAGTCACCCGCCCAACTATAGGATCAAAAATACACGCTAAGTCCACCGTCTAAATCTCCGTACTTCTTGTACTTAGTAGCCTAGACACTGAGCGAATTTCAGTACAATGTATTTTGAATGATCAGTTCACGCCCAGGTCTATACAGGTTGTCGTGTAACCATCCCTAGTCTGTGACAGGCCGGGGTACTAATGGAGTCAGCAAACCATGGAATATACATGGACCTGTTAGAGATCAGTGGGTGTTGCTGTCTGAAGCCCTGAAGCCCTGAACCAGGGGCGGTTTGAGGGCTTTGTGATATGTACAGTGAAAACTGATGACGTGATGAGGACTCTCATGCATTGGGCATTGTGATAATTCTTTGGTGCCGTCTCTCTCTTTTTCTCTCTCTTACATTATCTATCTATCTATCTATCTATCTATCTATCTATCTCTCTCTCTATCTCTCTATCTATCTATCTATCTATCTATCTATCTATCTATCTATCTATCTATCTATCTATCTATCTATCTATCTATCTATCTATCTATCTATCTATCTATCTATCTATCTCTCTCTATATATATATCTATTTCTCTCTCTCTTTTCTCTCTTACTCTTTCTATTTTCTTTCTCTTTCTCTATATTTTTCCCTCTCTTTTTCTCCTTTCTCTCATTGTCTCTTTCTCTCTTTCGCACTCTTTCTCTCTCTTTGTCTCTCTCTTACTCTCTCTTTCTTTCACTCCATGGTATCCCCGCCCTTTCTCGTGTGTGGCAGCACATATAAATTATCAGACGTCAGTTTAGAGGCACATCCCCAAAATAGACTATATAGTGCTGACGTTGGACGTCTAACCAGCTCAATCCTCTCTCTTCATCTTTCTTTATTTCTATCTCTTTTTCTCTCCGTTTCCCTTTCTCTTCCTCTCTCCCCCCCCCTCTCTCATCATGGTATCCCCGCTCTCTCTCTCTCTCTCTCTCTCTCTCTCTCTCTCTCTCTCTCCATGATATCTTCGCCCTGTGTCGTGTGTGCCAGCATATAACATTATCAGACGCCAGTTTTGGCGCCCTTCCACAATCTATATCTATATCTATCTATCTATCTATCTATCTATCTATCTATCTATCTATCTATCTATCTATCTATCTATCTATCTATCTATCTATCTATCTATCTATCTATCTATCTATCTATCTATCTATCTATCTATCTATCTATCTATCTATCTATCTATCTATCTATCTATCTATCTATCTATCTATCTATCTATCTATCTATCTATCTATCTATCTCTCAGACAAATATATCCATGATTAGACACCGGTACAGATTCCCAATCTATCGTCTTGGTTTTCTCTATTGGTTCCGTTTAACGCAAAGTCTGTTTTGACATACTTGGGACCGTCGCTCTGGTAAGAAGGTTCTAGGGTATAAGGGTTTAAGGCTTTGAGGGTGTTAGTGTGTGAGGGTGTAAGGGGTTTAGGGTGCATTGGTGGGTCTGGGAGCCGGTAAATCATCCATGACACTTAATTATCCATGATGGGATAGACAGAGGGTAGGAAACAGGGTTAGGAAGTGAAAGAGAGTGAAAGAGAAAGAGAGAGAGAGAGAGAGAGAGAGAGAGAGAGAGAGAGATAGAGAGAGAGAGAGAAAGAGAGAGAGAATGGGACTGGAGACATAGACAGAGAGATAGAGAGATAGAAAGACAAAGAGACAGAGACAAAAAGTCAGAGACAGCGAGACGGGGATTGGGATAAATACAGAGACGGATAAGAGAGAGAGATATATATAGATAGAGAGAGAGAGGGAGAGAAATACATGGAGAGGGAGATTGAGTGACAAAGACAAAGACAGATATGGACAGGGACGAAAGACAGCCAGAAACAGAAGTAGGCAGACTGCCAAATGGACAAAATTGCGCGAAGATAGATTGTGATTCACAGTAGTTTTGCAGAGAAAGAAAAAAAATCAACTAAAAACTAGGAATATAACTGATAATTCGGAGACCGAAGGAATTCAAGCACGAAAACAAGACCTAAAGTCATAACCAGTATTATCTGCAATGACTCTGAGCCAAAACAATCAATGATTATAATTGTATTTTAATATGTTGAACATTACAGTTAATAAAAAATAATATGAATTGGACTCATTAAATCAACACAATAAATTTGACGGTAAGTGCATTCCGTAAAAACATTGTTCATGTTAAATTGGTGAACATAGAGATGGGCAGACAGGGGAGAGAGAGAGAGAGAGAGAGAGAGAGAGAGAGAGAGAGAGAGAGAGAGAGAGAGAGAGAGAGAAAGAGACAGAGAGTCAGACAGACAGGCAGACAGACAGACATACACACACACACACAGACACACAGACCCACATACATACTTATAGATCTATAACTCAAGTTTGCCCATCTTTCCGAGTGAAATAATGCAACAGACACAAACTGCACTTAACTCAATCCTTGTTGTCTGAGTGACGACTGCTTGATCGCTGCTTGAACTGGCGTTCCCATGGAAACCAAGTGTAATTATTAAGAAAACTGAGAGAATTGTTTAAGAGAGGTTGTTACCACAGCAACACCTGCAGAGAGTCGGAGAAACCCATTCGCTTTGTTTTTTTCCCCATAATGCCTCGGATAATCAAACTGGTAACATAAACATGACTTTCGTAATTTAGCGTTTGCTTTTGTTTTGCTTTTTGTTTTGTATTTGTTTTATTGCTTTTTTTCCAAGCAGAATCACACTAAGTTTAGAACAGTATTAAAATGGATTGTTAAGTGTAACAGAAGTGTTTTTTTTTGTTTTGTTTTGTTTTTTTGTTTTTTTTTACTGGACGACTAGGGTGTAGAGAAATATCGATTTGTCCACGTCTAAAGATAACAACTTTCAAAATAAGCATACCGTTGGGGTAAACCTATCATAGTAGTTCCACATTACTATAGATATTAAATTTAGTATTTTATATATACGATACAACACTCTTACAACATTTTACAAGTGTTAATGTTATTGATTTTGTGTGTTCTCGAAGTCTCACAACGTGAGGCACGTTTCTCAGTACAGATGCTCGTTAAAGGTGTTGACTTTTTCAAATCCAGTGTGCTATTCATTCATTAAATCAAACAAAGCTTTTGTTTGAGATCAATAGCTGTTGTTGATTCGCCACATTCACACCTTGGTGCGCAAATAGATTCCCAGTCAAATTAACGCAAAGCTTGGTGCCCAAATGTGTAATTTTAATTAGACAGTCTTTATGTTAACGCGAAACATAGGCTACTTCTTTTTAGAATGGGTTTTAATGAAAGATATTAAATATTATGGGATGCGAGAAGATAATAGCTTGTTGTATTAGATTTTAGATACAGTAATTGTATGAAATTTTTGACGTACAGGAAAGCTACATTTTTGTTTGTTTATATAGTTGTTGTTGCTGTTATTGTTGTTGTTGTTCTTGTTGTTGTTGTTGTTTTGTTGTTGTTGTTTTTTTTGTTGTTTTTTTCCCTTTTCCAGTGAAAGGTGCATGTAATAAAAGATTTATTTGCCTTTTGTTCTTTTCATATGATAGGGTGAATCACTGAGTTGAGTTGAGTTGGTTTTAACGTCCAATATCAGCACTATATAGGCCACACTGTTGACGGGCCCCAAGACGGACGTCTGACAACTTTATGTGCTGCCCCACATGAGACAGGGCGGGGATACCATGACTTCTATCTCAGCCGGTCATATTATACTGACACCGACCCAACCAAATCCTGGTGTTTACAATTTTTCCCTGCCGACTAAGCAACATCAGCACTATATAGGCTATATTGTCCCAGGACTGACGTCTGACAATTGTATGTGCTGCCACGCACTATCTCGTGTATGGCAGCATATAATATTATCAGACATCAGTCTTGGGGTGCGTTCACAATATAGCCTGTATAGTGCTGATGTTGGACGTTAAACCAACTCAGCTCAACTAAGCAGTTAAATCAGTGAAAGTTTTCTGAGAGTTTTATATCGACTGCTATTGGTTTAATTATTTCTGCACCGTAGGTCAACCATACCAAAGTGTAAAACTACGCACGCGGCTTTCTACGGTTCATTAAGTTCGCACCCAGTAAATATTGAACTTCATTTTAAAGCGCGCAAATTTATAACGCGCAATTTGCATCGTTTCGTTCGAATGCTTGGTTATATTGCAAAAGCAGAAAGTAAAATGTAACCCACTTTAAGAAGCCCAATGGCGCATGAAAAATAACTGCATGTAGGTCAATTTTTGTATGACATTTTTGTATAAAAATGTCCGAAGAAAAAAAATGATTGTTACTAGAAATCAAACGCAAAAACGCAAAAAGTAAAGAACAAAATTAAGTTTTACAAATAATCTGTCATATAAACGTTTTACAGAGCATTAATTACTTGACGTACTTCTTCGTGAAAACAATTGTAAGTCCTAAAGGTATAATAATTATACCTCTAAAAAGACGTAATTTCTAGTTGAGCATAAATAAAATATATCTGTAATTTTTCAGCTTTTTCTATTCACAGTCTCCTTGAATTCCATGGGTTGCCAACTAGTATAACTAAATATTAATGTTTCGGTTATAAAGGATGTATATACAGAGAAAGAGATAGATAGAGAAAGAGATAGAGAGAGAGAGAGTGAGAGAGAGAGAGAGAGAGTCAGATAGGTGGAAAGATAGATGTATAGATATATTGAAAATAGATAGATACACATATAGAGAGATGGATAGATGAAGACAACGAGGTGAAAAATGGAAAGGTAGCAATCACAATATAAACAGAACATGAGATATACCGAGATGGGAGATAGACTGAGATAGAGAAAAAGAGAGGCAGAGACAGAGAGAGAGAGAGAGAGAGAGAGAGAGAGAGAGAGAGAGACAGAGAGAGAGACAGAAAGGGACAGAGAAAGAGCTATACAGATATGGAAGAATATATAGACAGAAAGGTAGACAACAAAGAAACAGACCAACAAGGCACTAAATATCATTAAGAGAATTTACATTTTTGCAGAAACGGTATTGTCAGACTTTGATTTAGTTACTGGCGTTTGGCATTAAGAACTCAAGACAAATTAATTTCCGTTTAGACGAGAGTGTCTTGTTTGACGTCATAATCTTTATCCTGGTTGCTCTACATAACAGTTAGTGTGTGACGTCATACCGGAAATGGATCAGACGACCCAAAAAGGGCGAATTTAAAGATATTTAATGGTTAATTTTCTTGGTTTGTTGGTAGCAATTTGTTTCTAGTAATAGGATATGTCGAAATTAAAAGTGGTATCTATTTACTTAACTTAATATATTGTTATTGTGTTTATTAATTTTATTCTTTCTTTTCCTAATAAATGATCTATGTAAAGCCGTGGATACTTTTTAGTCGACTTCCAAAGTTCAATACACGGAGAATAATTGTGTATGTGTGAGGAAAAAAAGAAAAATAGAGTTGAATAATGGAGGGCGGGGAGTTACAGACAGGGAGAGAGGCAAAGAAAAACACAGAGAGAAATACATCGAGAGACAGAGAGAAAGACACAGAGAAAGAGATAGAGAGGCAGAGAGAGAGAGAGGGAGAGGGAAAATAAGAGACAAAGAGAGATAGAGAAGGAGAGAGAGATAGAGGGAGAGAGAATATCAGAAATCCAATGTCCAAAAACCATAACAGCCAAAAAAGAAAAACTAAAAACAAACCAACCAAAAAGCTGAACAAAAACCAGTTAGACCCATAAAACCCTCTAAAACTCGGTGAGCCCTATTGTTTACCGTGCAATTGCTAAACAGTCTGACCTTAGCAATCCGGCTACAAAGGGCCCTGTCGTGTAATGGGTCCATAACTTCTTGTCTGAACGGCATGCGGCGTCCTGGATTTGTTCTGGTAATGTTGCTGTTGTTGTTGTTTTCATTGTTGCTGATGTTGTTAATGTTGATGTTGTTGTTGTTGTTGATGTAATTGTTATTATTGTTTTGCGTTGTTGTTGTTGTTGTTGTTGTTGTTGTTGTTGTTGTTGTTGTTGTTGTTGTTGTTCTTGTTGTTGCTGTTGTTGTTTACGATTTTGCTCATCTCTGTACCGTCGAGTAAGGCATACCATTTCTGAATAATATCCATTCTCTATTATCATCAGATAGATAGCAGGAGGCATACCTCACAGATAATTATGGCGTTTTGGCTTTAGAACTACAACTGTTTTTGTCTATTCTCTTGGTGAATTAAAGAATAAAATGCGCCGTTTTCTTTGATATCTATTAAACAGGGAAAAAACTGACAGGGAATTTGGGGGAACAGCACATGAATAAATCATCGTTTTCTCAATTACCTTAGAACTAAATAAAAATAAGATTAGTCAATGGTAACGATGAGATGTAAAAGAGCCAAGCTGGTTATCTATCGCTCTCTATCTCTCTCTCCCCCTCTCTCTCTCTCTCTCTCTCTCTCTCTCTCTCTCTCTCTCTCTCTTTTCCTCCTTTCCATGTTTATAAAGAACGGAATGCAAACAGTGCAGATAACTTTTTTCTGCGCTTCAGTTTCAATGAACTAACGACTTCCGGTGAGGATCTCCCCCAGATAGCCCTGCCTGGAGGTACAGGAATGTCGCACGCAAAGAGGGAGAGAGAGATAGAAATAAAAGCAGAGTATTAGGTAGAGTAAGAGAGATAGCTACAAAAAAATAAATATTTCATATATATAAAGAGATAGAGAAAGAGACACAGAGACAGAGAGAGATATAGATATAGATAAATAGATAGAGAGAGAGAGAGAGGGGGGGGGGACAGAGACCTAGCTTTACTGTACATACCGCCATGGTGGTCGTTTCTTTCATTTTGTCTAGTAAGTCAGTCACAATGTTACTTTTTCAAGCCCCGCCCTCGACCCTGAGCTTGTTATACGCAAGGAAATATCAAATTACTCACGATTTGGTTAGAATAAAAGGCCAGTGATCCAAAATTACAGAAAATAATTTACAAAGTCCAAGAATTTCCGAAACTTGTCTGATTTTTTGATCTATTCCAGTATAATATTATGGCAGGATGAGACTAAGTTCTGGTACTCTCGCATTGAGTAGAAAATGGAGAGAAAGAAAAAGAAAAAAAAAAACACAAAAAAGGTCACATTTTTGTTAAAAGGACCAAGTAAGTGGATACGGCAATAATTGGTAAAGGTGTAGGTAGATGGGTAGATAAATGGATAGAGAGATAGGAGGATGGATTTATCGATAGATAGATATACAAATTTATAGACGACAGAAAGGTATAACTATCGGCATTGCTGATAAAGCATCATTAGATAGATAGATAGATAGATAGATAGATAGATAGATAGATAGATAGATAGATAGATAGATAGATAGATAGATAGATAGGTTTTAGTGTGTATTGCTTATACGTTTGTATTTATTCATGTTTGACAAAATTAGACATTGCTAATTACGATAATATAGCCCGACATTTCAAAAAGTTATAAGATACATACAGTTGATATATAATATGTCAATAAATAAAAACATAAATATCCAAGTTTGACACAGGCAATGATAGCAGTACCATGACCATTAATTTCAGAGTTAATTCTAAAGCTACACTTGGGCATACTCTGCGAAATGTCTAAAGTAATCCCAGTTTAGAACCATAAGTAGATTCCTGGTTCGAATTGAACAAAATATACAAAGAGACAACCTTGGACTCAATGTCAAGAATTTTTTTGGGGAAATTCTCGTAATTGAAAGTCGGATGATCTGACAAGAAAAATCCACTGTCGGAAGTAACACAGAACAGACGTCCAATGCGCCTCGGTTCGAAACATCAAGAATGGACTTTTAACTGTCGTGTTTAGATTTAGAGGTGTGCCTGTTTACTGGAGTAAATAGTACAGGTATTTAAAGAAGTTGGGGATATATGAAGTTAGCGAGAGAGAGAGAGAGAGAGAGAGAGAGAGAGAGGAATCGAGAGAGAGAGAGAGAGAGAGAGAGAGAGAGA
>RQTK01000726.1:16736-42938 GCA_003991915.1 Elysia chlorotica
TTTTTTTTTTTTTTTTTTTTTTTCTTTTTCTGTCCCCCCCCCCCCCCCCCTCCCTCAGCTTACACTGGTACACCAGTCTAAGATCTAAACACTTTTAACAGACCTTCAGTTTAAAATAATCTTAAAAAGCGCATTAAAAAATCTAAAAACAACAAGAACAAAACACTAAAAACAGAAGAAAACAAAAACAAAAAACCCAACAAAATCTTGTTTTTGTCATATCGTGTCCGTGCGCGTCAAATGAAGCAAGTGATGAAATTCTAGTGGAAAATCCCGTTTGCGGCGTAAATGCGATGCCTCATAGAGCTTCCGTGATGGGAAAATATGTTCATTACAGAGATAGGCCTACTGCTTTATGGATTTGAGGGGTAAATAAAGAAGGAGTGAAGGGAGAGGGAGAGAGAGAGAGAGAGAGAGAGAGAGAGAGAGAGAGAGAGTGAGAAAGACAGAGTGTGTGAGGGATATAGAGGGACAAAGAATGAGAAAGAGAGAGAGAGACAGAGAGAGAGAGAGAGAGAGAGAGAGAATGATTGAGAAAGAAAACAAAATGATAGAAGGAAGTGGCTAGCCTCAGCCAGTCTAATTTTCTTCACGGTTTCTTTGGACCGATGTAGCCTAGAGTGGCTACACTATCTACTTACTTTACTTCCCCAATTAGATTTTTCAAGATGGAGTTATATGAAAAAAAAATTCTTGAAATGGTTCCTAATGAACCAAGCGCTGCTACTATGTATAGCTTATTTTAATCGATTTTTAGAGTAGTTTCACGTGGCGTCTTTCAAAAGCTGTAACTTAATATTTATATTACTATTATGTTGTTTTGTTTTTTTGGTAATCTTATTAGTCTAGACTCACTCTTATTTTTCTCGGTGCAAATCATTTAAAAAAAAAAAGAAATATGACTGTCATTGTTATTCTTTTATTTGCGTAGCGTGGTGTTTGATTTAAAAAAAAAATATAAAGAGGATACATTTTGTGACGATGATAACGTATAAACGACTATTACAAACGATTTAGAACTTTCTATGTGCACTGAGCTTCCTTTTAATCCTGATCAAAAGTAAAGTTTTTCACCTGAAAATCCATTTAAACTGTTTTTGTATGATCATCATCTGCTAATAATGGTTTGTTTCGCCAACAAAGGCTAACTTGCGATTGGCAACTTTTTAATTTCTAGTTGATCAAAAGTTTGGATACGTTGACGTTCAGCAGGTTAGTTAATTTGACTTTTTAAGTCAGTTGAAGCTGAGTTGCTTTAACGTCCAACATTCAGCATTTTATAGGGTATATTGTGGACGGGTCACAACTGACGTCTGACAATTTTATGACTGTGCTGCCACATACGAGACAGGGCGGGGATACCATTACTCTTGTCTCAGCCGGTCATATTATACTGTCACCGACCCAACCAAATCCTGGTGTTTACAGTTTTTCCCTGCCTACTAAACAACATCAGAACTATATAGGCTATATTGTGGACGGGACCCAAGACTGACATCTACCAATTTTATGTTCTGCCACACATGAGACAGGGCGGGGATACCATGACTCCTGTTTCAGCCAGTCATATTATACTGGCACCGACCCAACCAAATCCTGGTGTTTACAATTTTTCCCTGCCGACTAAGCAACATCAGCACTATATAGGCTATATTGTCCCAGGACTGACGTCTGACAATTGTATGTGCTGCCACGCACTATCTCGTGTATGGCAGCATATAATATTATCAGACATCAGTCTTGGGGTGCGTTCACAATATAGCCTGTATAGTGCTGATGTTGGACGTTAAACCAACTCAACTCAACTATGCAGTTAAATCAGTGAAAGTTTTCTGAGAGTTTTATATCGACTGCTATTGGTTTAATTATTTCTGCACCGTAGGTCAACCATACCAAAGTGTAAAACTACGCACGCGGCTTTCTACGGTTCATTAAGTTCGCACCCAGTAAATATTGAACTTCATTTTAAAGCGCGCAAATTTATAACGCGCAATTTGCATCGTTTCGTTCGAATGCTTGGTTAATTGCAAAAGCAGAAAGTAAAATGTAACCCACTTTAAGAAGCCCAATGGTGCATGAAAAATAACTGCATGTAGGTCAATTTTTGTATGACATTTTTGTATCCGAAGAAAAAAAATGATTGTTACTAGAAATCAAACGCAAAAACGCAAAAAGTAAAGAACAAAATTAAGTTTTACAAATAATCTGTCATATAAACGTTTTACAGAGCATAAATTACTTGACGTACTTCTTCGTGAAAACAATTGTAAGTCCTAAAGGTATAATAATTATACCTCTAAAAAGACGTAATTTCTAGTTGAGCATAAATAAAATATATCTGTAATTTTTCAGCTTTTTCTATTCACAGTCTCCTTGAATTCCATGGGTTGCCAACTAGTATAACTAAATATTAATGTTTCGGTTATAAAGGATGTATATACAGAGAAAGAGATAGATAGAGAAAGAGATAGAGAGAGAGAGAGTGAGAGAGAGAGAGAGAGAGTCAGATAGGTGGAAAGATAGATGTATAGATATATTGAAAATAGATAGATACACATATAGAGAGATGGATAGATGAAGACAACGAGGTGAAAAATGGAAAGGTAGCAATCACAATATAAACAGAACATGAGATATACCGAGATGGGAGATAGACTGAGATAGAGAAAAAGAGAGACAGAGACAGAGAGAGAGAGAGAGAGAGAGAGAGAGAGAGAGAGAGACAGAGAGAGAGACAGAAAGGGACAGAGAAAGAGCTATACAGATATGGAAGAATATATAGACAGAAAGGTAGACAACAAAGAAACAGACCAACAAGGCACTAAATATCATTAAGAGAATTTACATTTTTGCAGAAACGGTATTGTCAGACTTTGATTTAGTTACTGGCGTTTGGCATTAAGAACTCAAGACAAATTAATTTCCGTTTAGACGAGAGTGTCTTGTTTGACGTCATAATCTTTATCCTGGTTGCTCTACATAACAGTTAGTGTGTGACGTCATACCGGAAATGGCTCAGACGATCCAAAAGGTCGAGTTTAAAGATATTTAATGGTTAATTTTCTTGGTTTGTTGGTAGCAATTTGTTTCTAGTAATAGGATATGTCGAAATTAAAAGTGGTATCTATTTACTTAACTTAATATATTGTTATTGTGTTTATTAATTTTATTCTTTCTTTTCCTAATAAATGATCTTCTGAATAAAGCCGTGGATACTTTTTAGACGACTTCGATACACGGAGAATACGTTTGTGTGTGCGTGTGTGTGTGTGTGTGAGAGAGGAAAAAAAGGAGTTTAATGGAGGGAGGGGGGGGGGCTGAGAGACCAGCCTGAGACTAGTTACAGTTTCAATCTGTTGCCGGTCGATGGCTTTGCGGACCAATGTTGCTCAGTACCTTGGGCGTACGATTTCTAAGCACCAGTCCTGGGTTCCATTCCCAGTCAGGTCACTTTTTTCCTAGAATGGTTGTGTCGTTGTGAAACCAATGTTGTTGGTTAGTTTGTTCGTTGGTAAATTGGTTTCTAACGGTGATCTTAAGCAATTAGGGTGTCCTGTGGACGGGTCCCAAAACATGTCACGTGTTCCATACAGAGACAAAGCAGGGGTCTGTCTGCATTGAGATCCCCCAGACCGCGCGATTTTACGCTTACAATAAATGCTTATCTATATGTCTTCTGCATTGAGATCCCCCAGACCGCGCGATTTTACGCTTATATATATATATATATATATATATATGCTTGTTTATCTATAAAAGTCTTTCTATTATTATGTCTTTGCGTCTTTATGTTTTCCTATATTTCTGCTGGCTTTTTATTTTTCTGCATGTGCGTATCTACCTATATTAAAGTATGTGTCTAAACTATCTATATGTATGAGTGTATGTCTACCTATATTTCTGCCTGTTTAAATTTATCTATCTATCTACATGTCTGTACCTACATTAAAGTATGTGTCTAAACTATCTATATGTATGAGTGTGTGTCTACCTATATTTCTGCCTGTTTAAATTTATCTATCTATCTACATGTCTGTATATATTCGTCTATATCTATCTATATCTTTATCTACCTACATGTCCACCAGAATGTCTGCCTGTTTCTATATCTACCACTTTTGTCAACATGTCTATATCTACCTATATGTCTTCCTGTCTTTGTAGTTATGTATCCATATTTCTGTCTGCTTATCCGTATACCTACAAATATGCATGCATGTCTGTATCTATCTACACAGCAGTCTGCTTGTCTGTATGTCTACTTTAGTATATGTCAACCTGTCTATCTCTACCTATATATCAGCTGTCTATACCTACCTATATATCAGCCTGTCTATATCTACCTATATATCAGCCTGTCTCTATATCTACCTATATATCAGTCTCTCTATATCTACCTATATATCAGCCTGTCTCTATACCTACCTATATATCAGCCTGTCTATATCTACCTATTTGTCAACCCGTCTTTACCTAACTTTATATCTGACTGCTGTTGTTTTTTTCTGTTTACCTGTCTGTAATTATTTCTATTTAACTTAAATTGACAAATCTTTTTTTCTCTCCCTGCGACAGGAAAGTAGCTCACTTTTCCCGTCTCGACTGATGTGTATATATTCGTTTTGGCCAAGTGCGGGTTTCTATTCAATTTGTACTTTTTGTTTTGTTTTGTTTTTTCCAAATCAATCACTCCGCCAGCTAATCCTTGCGCTTACTTCTATTCTTACTGTTTCGTTTTGTTTTGTTTTTCCAAATCAATCACGCCAGCTAATTCTTGCGTTTATTTCTATTCTTACCTTTAATGTTTTGTTTTGTTTTGTTTTTCCAAATCAATCACGCCAGCTAATCCTTGCGTTTACTTCTATTCTTACCTTTAATGTTTCGTTTTGTTTTTTTCTTCTAAATCAATCACCCGGCCAGCGAATCCCAGCGCTTACTTCTATGCTTACCTCTAATGTTTTGTTTTGTTTTGTTTTTGTCCATATCAATCACTCCGCCAGCGAATCCCAGCGCTTACTTCATTGCTTACCTCTAATGTTTTGTTTTGTTTTGTTTTTCCAAATCAATCACTCCGCCAGCGAATCCCAACGCTTACTTCTATTCTTACCTCAAATGTCTGGTTGCGTTGTGTTTTGTTTTGATTTTCGCTTCTTTTGTCCCTCATTTCCTTGGTTTCTGTTGTGTCAAACAATTGATCCAACCCTCCAGACAAAACCTCGACCCAGTGGGCAATCTATCTTTAATACTGGGGATCTATTCCAATGACTTGACTTATCACCCAAACGTTATTTCATTGTCTTCTTCCGTCCACAATATAGCCTATATAGTGCTGATGTTGGACGTTAAACCAACCCAACAACAACAAAAAACTCTCGACTCACTTCCCGTGACCCCACATATCTAGGGTAATGCATACAAACAATGCTATCATTTTTGGCTTCGGGCGAAAAGTAATTTTTACTTTAAATTGGAAGCAGGGCCTTCATAAGAACAGGCCAAGTCACCGAAATGATTCGAGTCAGCACGTTTCAGCGTAATTAGGGTTACAGTGATCTATCTTTAATAAACCATTACCATAGGTAGTTCAGATTTATACTTAGAGAGTGCTTTTTAAATCAGCCTACTCAGCCTACACCGTAACAATGATAATAATAATAATAATAATAATAACCGGCTGCGACAAAATTCAAATGACTATGTAGCACAAAGTCCTTCCGTCGACCGTCTTCCCCTCTCGCTATTACTCATTTTCTATCTAAATCTCTCTCCCCCCTCTCTATCTCTCTTTCCCTCTCTCTCTCTCTCTCTTTATCTCTCTCTCTCTCTCTCTCTCTCTCTCTTTAGCCCTACTCAAACAGTACTGATTATTCAGAAGCAAACAAACAAAAACAAAACAAAGACAAATCCACCCCGAGTAATAGTGTAGGATCTCTGGTATGATCTTAAGACACCCTAAGGTAGGAGACAGCTTGTCTCTGTCTCTGTCTCTCTGTCTGTCTGTCTGTCTGTCTGTCTGTCTGTCTGTCTACTCTCTCTCTCTGTCTCTCTCTCTCTCTCACTCAGTCTCTCACTGTATTTATCTGTCTGTCTGTCTGTCTATGTCTGTCTCTCTGTGTCTCTCTCTCTCTGCCTCTGTCTCTCTCTCTCTCTCTCTCTCTCTGTCTCTCTTTCTTACTTTCTGTCTCTCTGTCTTTCTTTCTGCCTGTCTCGTTCCTTCTCTACATGCCTCTCTCTGTTTCTTTCTCTTTTGGTATCTTTAAGCTTCTCTCTGTCTTTCTCTCTTTCTATCTATTCCTGGCTCTATCTGCCTGTCTCTCTCTCATTAACTATAATCTCTTTTTGGTTTTGTGAGGCAACAAAGGATCCTGCACTCAGTAGAAATCAAAACAGTAGAGAGTAAACAACACCCGTGAGAAAATGAAAGGTTAGGTCTAAATCCTCAGTCTATCTATAGGTGATTGAGCGGGATATTCTGAGTGATTTGATTGTGTTTTTAATTTTCTTTTTTTTTCCTTTTTTTTTTGGGGGGGGGGAGTATTAGGCAGAGAATGATGTAGAGAGAGAAGAAAAGAGGAGAAAACTTAGAAAATGAGACTGAGAGTGAGAGAGATAGAAAAAGAGAGGTAGAGAGTAACAGAGAGAAAAGGAGGGAGTGACAAAAAAATCGAAAAAAGAGAGAAAGAGAGAGAGAGAGAGAGAGTGAGAGAGGGAGAGAGAGGGGGGGGAGTGGAAGGCAGAGTGACAGAGACAGAGAGACAATAAGAGAGAAGGAAAAGGTAGAAAAAAGAGCGAAAAAAATAAGCATATAAAGAGGTTGAGATAGAGAGAGAGAAAGAGAGAGAGAGAGAGTAAGAGAGAGGGAGAGAGAGAGAGAAAGAGAATAAAAGAAAGTGAGAGACAGGTAGACAAACTGACAGAAAGAGCGTTAAGTGTGGCTAGGAACAACATGGTGTGGCTACAGGTGTGGATTCTTGAGCCCACAGAATTATAATCCATGTATAGAACTAACAGCTAACAGTTCCATTGTCTTGTTATCGGTGCATTGTAGTAGGGGCAGGCGTAGGTAGAACCAATTAAGGTGTAGATCGGGGTAGGGGTATAATAACTAGGTTTGTGTAGATTGGCGTGCGGGGTAGGGGGGTTGGTTGGTTGGTTGGTTGGGTTTTAACGTCCAACATCAGCAACTATAGGCTATATCGTGGACGGGCCCCAAGACGGACGTCTGACAATTTTATGTGCTGCCACACACGAGACAGGGTGGGGATACCATGACTCCTGTCTCAGCCGGTCACATTATACTGACACCGACCCAACCAGTAGTGGGTACCGGTAGTCGGAGCTACCAACGCAACATAATAGATTGTTCTGCCCCTGGGTCACCGCGCCCCCCGGGGTAGGGGGGAGGTTGGGGTATTGGTATAGACACAATGTAGGGTATAGATTGGGCTTTTTATGTACTTGAAACAAACCTTTTGTTATCAGTGCATTGTAATGGGGCAGTTGTAGGTAGAACTATGTAAGGTGTAGATCAGGGTAGGGGTATAGCAACTAGTATTGTGTAGATTGGTGTGAGGGTAGGGGTGGGTGGGTGGAATTGGGATATTAGTGAAGAGACAGTGTAGGGTAAATATTTAGCTTTTTATCTACTCGAAACAAACATCTTGTAATGTAAGGTTTAGATCGGGGTAGGGGTATAACAACTAGTATTGTGTAGATTGGCGAAGGGGGAGGGGTGTGAAGATTGGAATATTGGTAACATTGGTAAAGAGACAAGGTAAGGTATAGATTGGTCTTTTTATCTATTCGAAACAAACCTCTTGTTATCGGTGCATTTTAGTAGGGGAAGGCGTGGGTAGAACCATGTAAGGTGTAGATCGGGGTAGGGGTATAAACACGTATTGTTTCGATTGGCGTGGGGTGGGTAGGGTGGAGGTTGGGGTATTGGTGAAGAAACAGTGTAGGGTATAGATTGGGCTTTTTATCTACTTGAAACAAACCTCTTTTTATCGGTGCATTGTAGTGGGGGAATGTGTAGGTAGAACAATGAAAGGTGTAGATCGGGGTAGGGGTATAAACAAGTTTTGTGTATATTGACGTAGGGGAAAGGGGATGGAGATTGGGGTATTGGTATAGAGATAGTGTAGGGTATAAATTGGTCTTTTTATCTACTTGAAACAAACCTTTTGTAATGAGAGCATTGTAGTAGGGGAATGTGTAGGTAGAACAATGAAAGGTGTAGATCGGGGTAGGGGTATAACAACTAGTATTGTGTAGATTGGCGTTAGGGGTAGGGGGAAAGTTGGGGTATTGGTATAGAAACAGTGTAGGGTATAAATTGGGCTTTTCATGTACTTGAAACAAACCTCTTGTTATCGGTGCATTGTAGTGGGGCATTTGTAGGTAGAACAGTGTAAGGTGTAGATCGAGGTAGGGGTATAGCAACTAGTATTGTTTAGATTGTCGTGATGGTGGGGGTGGGTGGGTGGAATCGGGATATTAGTAAAGAGACAGTGTAGGGTATAAATTGGGCTTTTTATCTACTTGAAACAAACCTCTTGTTATCGGTGCATTGTAGTAGGGGCAGGCGTAGGTAGAACAATGAAAGGTGTAGATCGGGGTAGGGTTATAAACAACTAGTATTGTTTAGATTGGCGTAGGGGGAGGGGGTGGAGATTGGGATATTGGTATAGAGACAGTGTAGGGTATAAATTGGGCTTTTTTATCTACTTGACACAAACCTCTTGTTATCGGTGCATTGTAGTAGGGGAAGGCGTGGATAGATCAATGAAAGGTGTAGATCGGGGTAGGGGTATAAACACTAGTATTGTGTAGATTGGCGTGAGGGTGGGGGTGGGTGAAGATTGGAATATTGGTAACATTGGTATAGAGACAGTGTAAGGTATATATTGGTCTTTTTATCTACTCGAAACAATTCACAATGGATCCATTCAAAGAGGACAATGTAAAGGAAAAGCCTCCGCAGGAGGGTAAAGGTATATGCCTGCCTTGTCCTAAATCATTTATTGTGCTGGAATGAGGCGAGAAAGTGGACGCAAGTTTTTGGTGACAGAATAGTTAGAGGTGTTAGTTTGTATTGGTCAGTGTGGTGTATATAATTCTTTATATTGCCAGTTGATTGTTATTTATGGATAATTGTTTTTTTTACTTGCAGCTTTCTCCTTTTCTTTATTCTTATTCTAATTTTTTTCTTTTTATTCCCCGTTTGAATAATTGTAGTAGTAGTTGTTGTTGTTGTTGTTGTTGTTGTTGTTGTTGTTGTTGTTGTTGTTCTTCTTCTTCTTCTTCTTCTTCTTCTTTTTCTTCTTCTTCTTCTCTTTCGTTTGCCCTCCCGCTCTCTTCTTTTTCTTCTCCTCCTCCTCCTCTGCCTTCTGCTTCTCCTTCTTTTTAATGAACTTTTAAAATCGCATCTGTTTACCTGTTATTGCGTTGGACCAATACGTTAAGAGCATTAATCTTGAAGCACTCTATTGTGAAACACATTTAAAATTTTTTTCTAAGAAATCCTTAAATATTTACCAAAGTGATTTATCCCAAAACGCCCATTATGTCGCGCCGACCTCGTCTGTCCATTTTCAAGTCCGAGTTTGACCAAAATAGAACGAATGCATTCCTAACAAAAATAGTTCATACAATAATTTTAATTCCCTTCTATCTTGACCGTCGTCAACATGCGTCTCTGCTGGCATTCTGGATTACTTAAGCACAATTTATCTAGACCAGTGACCGAACGCACAGTCCAGGCATCGTCTCAGAACCGCATCTTGAAATGGTTTATCTTCTTGACATTTAATCTAGGGATCTTAAGTACAAACTTATGCTAAGCTTACGACAGATATTAAGATTATTATAAACATATGTGAACCAGAAGGCTTACGACAAGTTGTTAAATACGACGACGCTGTACGTACGTCCCAAGATCTAGATTATGATTACCCAAACTGATTGTAGATCGAGAGAGGGAAGAGAGAGTTTTTGTCTTCTCTAAACCTGTTAGGATAGGCATATCATTATATTGGTTCGTTAAATTATTGTTTTGATTCATTGGTTGATCGATTACTTAAATCACGGATTGATTGCTAAATTGGTAGATTGCTTTAATCATTGATTAAGAGCTTGATTGTTAGATTATTCTAATCATCCAATTGATGTATAGACACACATTTCGATAGTTCATTCAGTGATTTAGTGATATATTTTCTATTAAAAGTAAAAATTATTTGGTTATCGTCATTTTTTGTTAAATGTGTTACACCCGGCCCATCGGACAACAGTATTTATTATTGATTTGTTTTAGTATTTTAACACATTCATTAGAATTATTGCCTGAAACTAAAAAATCAGTGAGAAATGAATTGCGCAAGGAAAAGCGACGGCTATTTTATTTTCTAATCGTTCCTTTAAAATTAATGCCTTTTGGAAGTGTTTTAAGCCATCTCCAATTTAAAAAGTTAATTGAAATTAAAGCTTGTAGGATTGTCTCCAGTGTTTGGAATTTCCTGTGCGTTTTAAGTTCCTCCTGTGTTTGAAATTAGATCAATAGAGTGCACTGCGTTTCATGATTTAAGTTTTCAATCTGTTATCTTCTTGAAAACTGGAGTACTTAGAATCGAAATTTTGTTTTAATATTAATTATTTTGTTGTTCTTGTATTTTTATTCCTGTTCACATCGTCTTGTCAGCGATGAGGACTTTGGTGGAATTTCCGTTTACCGTCAATTCATAATGAACGAACGTTTTACAGCGTATTAATACATTATTATGCTATGGAAGATAAGAACAATACCATTGCAGAGACGGAAACCATTCATGGGCGGTTCGAGGAAGATTCCATAAAAACCAGGAAGTCTAAACTGTCTGAAGAATGGACCGATGGAGTAATAGAGAACGCAGCACCTGATAGGTGTGAAAAACAAAAACGCAACGAGGAGGAACTTACGGTGAACAAAGAGAACAGGGTCAGAGAAGCGGAGGACGGGATTAGAGAAACCGCTGGAAATACCAGCATGGCGGAGGGAGACGATTTGGAGACCCTTGGTAAAGATGGTGACACAAAGGATGGTAGTAGTAGCAGTAGTGGAAGCGGTTGCAGTAGTAGTGGTAGTGGAACAGGTAGTAGTGTTGATGGTGTTCACTTGTATAGTGCTGGCGTTGAGAGCAATCAAAGCGCCTACAGTGAGACTTCCCACGACCCGACCCTGATGTCTCTGGATAGGCGAGACGACGGTAACGGTAACAAGACGTCCCCCAGAGGGACTCCGTCTTGGCCTGAAGCCGGTACGGGCGGCAGGAGGACGCGTAGCGAGGGTTCCCAGTCTCCCGTCGTGTCCCTCAACAGACGGGCCGAGCACCTGGCTGATCATAGGGCCAGGCGTCTGGACTCCAGGACAGACTCAAGGTCACGGGTCATGGCCAAGCATCACACCAGGAGCAGCCTCGGGGAGGAAGAAGAGGAGGGGGAGGAGGAGGAGGAGGAGGTAAGGGACGCGGATGACGATAACAGCGATGAAAACGTTGACCGGTCCGAAATCAGCGACGCCATCAAGGAGTTCCGTCGCGTGCGCCATCAGCAGATCCGTCAGCAGTTGGAGCGACAGCAGCATCTTCAGCAGCTGCAGGAACAGCAGCATCAGCAGCAGAGGAACCTGGACAGGAGCAGTTCTCACGGGATTCTAAGCCGCCAGCCTCCGCATAACCGCGGGATCAAGAAGTGCAAGAGCGCCACTTTCTCGCTGGATGGGATGCAGTACACGATAGGTGAGTAGGCTGCCTGCATTGCTTGGTTACTTAGTGGCTTGTCAGTTTGACCCAGTTTGTGGATGTCACAATTCACGGGGGTCCATTGTCCAGTTGTGTGTATTACATCATGCTCCTATATATGAGCACTTTCGTTTTTTTCTTCAGTTCATTGAAACTTCTTCTGTATATCTATTTATGTGTTCTCTATAGAGGGAGGGAGATAATTCTCTCCCTCTCTCAGGGTTTAACGTCTCCTAGGTTCCCCTGGGGGATCCTCGATTTATGTGCCCACTTGATTAGTTATGTATACATAACCAGCAAGGCAGATATCGCTCTAAGTTTTACTTTATAAATACATTATATTTTCTTTCTACCACTTTATGTCCTGTCTACCTATGAATGAACATATCGTTTCTTCTCTCTATTCAGCTAGCTTTAGGTCTATCTATCTATATATATCCACATTGTCTATTAATTTACCTTTCAATCTCCACATCTGTATGTTTATATGCATGAACCTGTGTTGGTTGTAAGTACGTGTGTTTAAATGTTAACGAAGATTTAAAACTTCAACTTTATTTACACTTTCACTTCACTCTGGAAAATAGAACTTCCGCATGTGGATTTTTTTTTCACTTTCTTCATTAACAAGAAGACATTAATCGTACATCGATGAAAATAATTTCATTGCCGTTGCAATATACGCCGAGTTATAAAAACATTATAAGGTGCACAATAACTATTTCGGAAAATCCACCTCATATAAGCAATATTCTTGTTGGATGTTTACATTTGTATTCCCATTCCAAGATCTAAGATTATACTGGTAATGTGTTTCTTATGTAAATGTTCACTTCCTGGTCTCTCCTAGGTTGCTGAACTTGTTTTATTATGAATTGTTTTAAAAATAAGGAAGAAAAACATAAGCAAATCGAAAATATTGCCCCGATGAGTGATTAAAAAAAAGAAAAAAAAAAGAAAATTGTTTTAACATTACCCCGAGGCTGACTTTAGGAGGAAATGGAGGGAAGGAAACGTGCGAGTGAATTAATTTTCTATCCAAGAACAAACTGTTTTGGTTAGACAAACCTGCACTATTGTTAGAATCTTATAGAAAAGGGCCGTTTGTTTATTCTTTCTTCCGTTAATTTGCAACAAGAGGACGTTCAACAGATATATATATATATAGAGAGAGAAAGAGAGAGAGAGAGAGAGAGAGAGAGAGAGAGAGAGAGAATGAGACAGAGACAAAGCGACAGACAGACTGTCGCACATACAGACACACATACTGACATGGACAAGGTGAGTGTCAGAAAGAGTCAGTCAGAGAGAGAGAGAGAGATAGAGAGAGAGAGAGATACAAAGAGCTAGATAGAGAGAGATGGTGATAGAGCGAGACAGACATGCAAAGGAACGGGTAGAGAAAAACAGAGACAGGCAAAGAGAGCGAAAGATATAGAGATACAGAGAGAGTCTCGAAGACAGGTAGGATTCAAACCTCGGACCGTGTGCATGCCAATCCAGCTCGGCTGTAGGCTCTCCAGTCTTTGACAACACAAGCACCAGAGAGAAGCGTGGAGGGAGGAGAAATGGCCAGAGAAAAGGTTAACAAGAGAAACAATACAAAGAGATAGAGAGATGACTTAAAATGACAAAGAGGATTAAGAGAGAAAAAGAAAGATAAACACACAGTGCGACCAAAAGATGGACAGACAGACAGACAGACAGACAGACAGACAAACAGACAGACAAGCGGACAACACCTACAGAGAGTTAGAGAAAAATAAGACAATCTACCGACTCGAAAAGAAAACACTTCTCTGAATATTAATGACATAATTATTTTATATACATGTATGACTTTAATGGAGGGTACATTAACTTTGGAAGAAACACCCCGAATCTTAATATTTTAGTTGAAAAACAGAAAGCGAATAACATAGAATGTATGATTAAAACAAGGTAAATAACTCATTAATTCAAACAGACCTGTACATTATTAGATTTACCTCCCCTGCTCTACTAAGTCTTAAACAATAATGCATGTCAACAAACGTTTATTATTACAATATGACTTAAAATTATCCTACAAGATCCAATGACAACATAATTTAGCACTACCACCACGACAACTACAACAACTACTTGTACTGATGCCACTACCTCAGCAAAGTTGCAGCAAGACTTGGACTCCGTGCATACAACAAAACGTAATTGCGGTCAGGCCCATGTCATTCTCCCCCAGGCCGCGTTGTTTAAAATGCTGTGCACATTCTGATTTCCACGGGAGCTAACTCTGTAAATGCCACCGGCTACCTGCCCTTCGCCCTCATCTGTGAAACTTTGCTGGCAACATACAGACAAAAAACTATTAATTTTTTTTTTTTTTTTTTTTTTTTTTGGTTTTTTATGTTCGAGACGCTTTTTTTTCTTTGATGCTCGAAACTTTTTATTTTATTTGCTTTCCTCTTGCTCGAAACTCTGTTTTATTTTATTTTTGTCTTTAGCGTTTGAACCTCTTTATTTTTATTTCATTTTTGAAGGGTACATTAACTTTGGAAGAAACACCCCGAATCTTAATATTTTAGTTGAAAAACAGAAAGCGAATAACATAGAATGTATGATTAAAACAAGGTAAATAACTCATTAATTCAAACAGACCTGTACATTATTAGATTTACCTCCCCTGCTCTACTAAGTCTAAACAATAATGCATGTCAACAAACGTTTATTATTACAATATGACTTAAAATTATCCTACAAGATCCAATGACAACATAATTAGGCACTACCACTAGAACAACTACAACATCTAATTGTACTGATGCCTCAACCTCAGCAAAGTTGGCCCACAAGACTTGGACTCCGTGCATACAACAAAACGTAATTGCGGTCAGGCCCATGTCATTCTCCCCCAGGCCGCGTTGTTTAAAATGCTGTGCACAAAAAGATGATCAGTCAAATTTGTGCTAATAGTGAGGATGCGAAGTAGTACGGTAGATATAACGACGGACCATAGAGGGGTGTTTTCCAAAAGACATGCGCAGAAGCTATCGTTTGCCCAAGACATTCGACGGTAGTGCTTGACTAAGCGTCGTCGTCTTCCTTTTACGACGATAGGAATGCTGTTCTACCGTCGTGTGATTAAGGTGATATTTTGTTGCTTTTCACTTCTTTTTACATATAAATGTGGGTATGTGTTGTAAGTTAAGCCATTCCTGTGTCATTTAAATATAATTCTAACTTCCATATTTGATCGCACGAGATACATTTAACATATTGCCAAAGGCTGTCAAAATCCAGATTTGACGACTGAATCCTTGACCCAGTCCACACTTTTAAACTGCTAGCTTAGCTTTCTTGTAGTTTTAGCAGTCACTCATTTGGTTCACTTCTGCAGTTCTCATACTACGGTCAACTTCCATGTAGATTTACCAAACTCAATCCAACAAAAACATCTTTATAATCAGCTACCTTTTAAGAGTGATGTCCAGCGTCAACTGTTAATTATTTAGTTTTTATTTTAAATCCTTTTGATGAATAGGTGATGGTCGAGAAAAGAAAGATACAATGAATGAGTGGCTTTTGGTTGCTAAGACAAGCAGACTATCTCTTTGTTATTTATTTTGTGTAAATCGAATCAGTGAGAGTGTGGTGGATGGTAGTTCAATCACTAAAAATAACTGTATTAGTTCTAGGCCTAGGGCTACGGTTGTCCGACCGTAGCCGAGTTCGCATCCTCCCACCGGTGGTGGACGACGGTGCTCAGAAAGAGTGGGAAATCCGAAATCTAGGTCATCGTCGGTCGTCGGTTCCGATTTTCGCAACCTGTTTAATGTCGCTGGACAATTTTTTGATTTGCAAGACGTTCATACAACAAAACGTAATTGCGGTCAGGCCCATGTCATTCTCCCCCAGGCCGCGTTGTTTAAAATGCTGTGCACATTCTGATTTCCACGGGAGCTAACTCTGTAAATGCCACCGGCTACCTGCCCTTCGCCCTCATCTGTGAAACTTTGCTGGCAACATACAGACAAAAAACTATTAATTTTTTTTTTTTTTTTTTTTTTTTTTTGGTTTTTTTTTTTCGAGACGCTTTTTTTTCTTTGATGCTCGAAACTTTTTATTTTATTTGCTTTCCTCTTGCTCGAAACTCTGTTTTATTTTATTTTTGTCTTTAGCGTTTGAACCTCTTTATTTTTATTTCATTTTTGTCTTTGATGTATGAACCTTTTTATTTTTTTTTTTTGTCTTTGATGTTTGAATCTTTTTATGTTATTTAATTGTCTTTGATGTTTGAACCTTTTTATTTTATTTAATTGTCTTTGATGTTTCTGTTTTATGACGAGATGTGTATTTTTAGTTTCCCCTTGAGAGATGAATATTGATTTCTGTATTCTGTATCTAACTGCTAACTCCAAACGGACTTTCAACTCTTTGTTTTATACTTGTAATTGTTATTTCTATTTACGTATCGATGTAAATGTTCAAAGGCTTCGGTTTTCTAAAGAGATGGGTATTTTTAATTTTCCCTTGAGGGACTAATAAATCTGACTTGTGTACTCTCTATTCAGAGAGAGAAAAGAAAGGAGAGAGATAGAGAGAGGGGGAGAGAGAAAGACACAGAGACACAGAGAGAGCAACAAAGTGAGTGAGGGAGAGACAGAGAGGCAGAGACACAACAAAGAGCGAAAGAGTGAGAGAGAGACAGAGAGACAGGGAGAGATAGCGGATCTCCGATTCGCAGGGTTAAAGTCTCGAAGCTTGCACTTGGATTCATATGGAAAGAGCCAACTGTCCGTTGTATAAATATTTACAAATTGCAAAGATTTTGAATAATAAGTACATGTATACGCCATGGTAGCTTATAAATCTACGTAAGTCTTCTTATTCGTACATTTAAATATTTACTACAACGTTGTAATTACCACCTTTCTTGTGAGTGAACCCTGCTACCAGCGGGACACAGGCTCGTGGTAAAGTGGTAGAGCAATGGCCTCAAAGTCAGGAGGCTGCGGTTCAATCACCGCCCTGACTAGTGACTACTGCTTGTTTCCCTACTTTTAGATGTGTGTCAGTGTAGACGATTATATATCGCCCTCTGGGGTGACATCGCCGTATATGACCTTATAGAGACCTAATAACTTTTTTTCCTAAGCAGGAAGGTAGCTTAGCAGGTAACACGCTTATCCGAGAAGAGGAGTTCTGCGGTTTGAATATCCCAGTGTCTGCACACATAATTGTGTGTGTGTGTGTGTTTGTGTGTGTGCGTATGTGTGTGAAAGGGTCTTTGTAATCTTCTATAATGTTTTCTTTACTTTTCATTCAACTGAGCCCCAGACAGTTTTGGGGAATTGCTAATGTGCCAAACGTCTACATGAGATAAGTATATTGACGTCATTCACGCATATATAATGCTATATTAGCGTGCCTGGTTCAAATTCGTATCGGGAAATATTTTGATTAAGAGATAATAAACAAGGTAAATGTCAATTGAGTAAGTGAGAGAGAGATAGATAGATAGATATATATGTATAGAGAGAGATTCTATTTTAATTTATTTCTTATGCTCTGTTTACATCCCTATAATTATGTCTCTTCTGCAATTTCCTTCAATATCTATCTATCTATCTATCTATCTATCTATCTATCTATCTATCTATCTATCTATCTATCTATCTATCTATCTATCTATCTATCTATCTATCTATCTATCTATCTATCTATCTATCTATCTATCTATCTATCTAATCTATCTTACTATTAATATATCTATCTATCTATCTATCTATCTATTTATCTATCTATCTAACTATTCACCAATTATCGATTTTGTTTTTGCTTTTTATTTTCCTCCCTCTCTTTTCCCTTTGGCCCCTCTTGTCTTTTCTTCTCACCCATACTTTCCATTCTCCATCATCTCTGTCTATCTATCCATGCGTCTGTCAAACCTACTCACCTCAATCCCCCCCCCACACACACTCACATACACAGCACTCTCTAAACCCAACCCTAACCTACCCACTTCAAACCCACTACTAGCCTGCATCCCACAAACTCAACAAACACACACAAACAAACACACACACACACACACTTTGCTCTCTCTAACCCTAACCCTAACCTACTCACCTCAATACCACCACTAGACAACACCCCGACAAACACACACACACACACACAGACACTCCCTAACATGCCTGTTTAGCAGAACCGGTCACCCTTCCCCCAACCCCCCCCCAACCCCAATCCCCCTCGCAGATCCATCTTCCCCCAGGCCTGACAACGTCTCCACAGAAGGTCACCCGGAGACAGTCACCCCCCGAGCGCCCTGAAAAATTGGACTTTCTGAGTCTCTGAGTTTCTGAGTTTATGAGATTGTGAGTTTGTGTCTCCCCGCAGCGCCACAGGCTAAAGCAAGTCGTCACCGGGTCTTATGTTATTTGATGGCTGGGTTAGATCTCAGACCTCTTTCTATGTGCGGACTTTAGAGCCATCTCAACAGATTTTTAATTTTTTTATTTTCTCTTCCAGCCACCTCTCTCTGTCTGTCTGTCGGTCTGTCTGTCTGTTTGTATCTCTCTATCTCTCTCTCTACCTTTCTGTCTATCTATGTATCTCTGTCATTGTTCATCTCTTTCTCTCTTTTTTTTCCACCCCCTCTCCCTCTCTCTCTCCCTCTCTCTCTCTCTCTCTCTCTCTCTCTCTCTAGTGTCTCCCCGCAGCGCCACAGGCTAAAGCAAGTCGTCACCGGGTCTTATGTTATTTGATGGCTGGGTTAGATCTCAGACCTCTTTCTATGTGCTCTCTCCCTCTCTCTCTCTCTCTCTCTCTCTCTCTCTCTCTCTCTCTCTCTCTTTTCTCTCTCGCAATCTCTCTCCGATCTCACATTTTAATGTATTTTGTTATTGCATTTTTCAACTTTTTTTTCATGCTCTCGGTATTATCTTTTTTTTCTCATTTTGTGTTAAATGTAATATAGATCACGTGTCTTGTAAACGCTCTTTTTTGAGGATATACAAACCCTAATCCTTAAAAAAAATGAGAACATAGAACATACAGTTAACTTAAGTAAATGTCCATGCCTGTAAAAAACAAAACAAACCAAAAAACAACAACAAAAAACAAATTTGTTTCGCTGTCGTACAAAATAAAAACTTGCTGTCTCACGTAACTTTCACATGTAGCCTACTGACCAATACTATGGCAATCACAGAAAAGAGTCCTATTTCCTTAACCCTTGGGGAGGAAACAGACTGCAAAAAACGGAAATCCCCAAAGGAGCAACGTAATTGTGAACTGGCGGTGAATGTTACGTCATATCCTCTATGACAATTACATCACATCGTCAGTACTTATTGCGTCACTTGTAATGTTATCTCTGAAAAAAACTATGAATATTACGTAATTCTTCTTTGGCCCACTTCTGTGCTTTAAGATATTATTGATTAAAATATTTTGTGTTTGAAGCAGAAAGCCATTTTTTGTTTTTACTCACTCAAGACAACTTTTTAGAAAAATGTTTACTAGATGATATTTACAAGTGAAATGTTTAAATTTAGAACGTCTGTTGTATAGGAATGCAGGCCGATTAACCAAAGACAATAATAATACTTGAATGTTAATGGAATTGAGGTCTGTGTGGATGTGTGTGTGTGTGTGTGTGTGTGTGAGGTTACACCTGGCAGCCATTTATTTTTAATATCCATCATTCTAAAGTATAAGACAGAAGTGCCACTCACTCATACCGTAGTGAGCGAACGAGGGTTTTATTGATCTCTCCTTCATAATATTTTTGTATAACACAGTTAGAAGAACATTATAAAAAAAAGTCACATTTTCTTTAACCCGTGAGGCCATTCATTGCAATTCATCGGTCTAACATCTTTAAAAAGGGTTTACGGTGAACTGGACTGACGCGTGCTCACTCTAATAATATTCTGTATCAAAATCAAGGTGGTTGAGCAATTTCCAGAGATAAAGTTTTACTAAGGTCTAAAGAGGGAAGCCCAATACGCCACAGACATCCTTTCCGTGAAAACTCACAATTTCAGACTTTATGGTATCACTTATTATCGGGCTTGTCTTCACGTGTTTTTTGCCGGCTTCTAATTATGATGTAGCGTGTTCGATCGCGTATCTGACTGCCTTTTCCCAGAATGGTTGAGTTGTTACCGCCTTTTACTATAACCATAGAGTCGTTATGAGAAAAATGTGACCAGCTGAGAAAGAAGTCTTGGAGTAGAATTCACAAACATGATTTAGCTTGCGTCTCGTAGAAGGTCTTCTTATTCTTATATTGTTACGACGAGACGTAAGCTACGTCATGTTTGTGCATTCTACCCCTGGTATCCCTACTATGTGTCCATCTGGTTGCTCATAAAATTAGCAGAGGCGTCAGTTATAGTCTTAGGGCTGTTAGTACAACGTCGAGGAACAGAGATAATAAAAGGCCTAAAGAAAATAATATATTGTCATCAATGGCATGGAATTGAAACGTGGAATCGAAACAGTCATTTGTCTCTTTCTTTTCATAAGTCTGCTTCTTTGCATCCGTGGCTTTAGCTCCGTCTAATTGTGGAATTGTTGTCTTTATATATGTCTGTGCCGGTCTCATGTTGTCGGTCGGTTTGTTTGTCTCTGCATCTGTGTGTCCCGCATCACTCTTTAACTATCCAAGCTTTGTCTTTTTTTCTCTCTCCCTCTGTCTTCTCTCTCTCTCTCTCTCTCTCTCACTCTCTCTCTCTTTCTCTCTCTCTCTCCCTCTCTCTTGTTCTCTTACTCTCTCCTGATCCCTGGTCACACTCTTTGAGCCCCAATTTCCCTGTCTTCACCATTCTCCTCCCCATCTGTTTTTCCCTCACCCGTCTCTCTGTCTCTCTGTGTCTCCATCACTCATACTTCTTTCTCTTTGTATATGACTCGTACCCTCTCCCCCCCCCCCCCGGCTCCCCCCCTCCACCCCTCCTCCCCCGCGGTGGGGCCACCCTCTCCCCCCCCCCCGGCTGCCTCTAATACCTTTCAATGAGAGGGAAAGAGGTAGAGAGAGACAGAGAGAGAGAGAGAGAGAGAGAGAGAGAGATACATACAGACAGAGAGAGACAGAGAGAATATGAGATAGAAAGAGACAGAAGCAGAGGCAGAAGCAAAGCGTGAAATTGAGAATGGGAGAGGAGATAATTAGAGACACAGAGAGAGAGAGAGGGAGGGAGAGAGAGAGAGGGGGAGGGAGGGAGTGAGAGAGGGAGGGATAATAAGAGAGATTATGGCATGCAGAATGGCCAGAGAGACAGGGAGAGAGACGGTGGAGACAAAGACCAACAGGAAAAGTTATAATTACACGTCCAGAGAAGAAACTACAGAGAAGGCAGTGGACGACAAATATCACAGTGGTCCCTCAAGAAATATCTGAGACAAAAAACAAATATCAAAACGAAAATCCCCCCCTCCACACCCTCCTCTCCCTACCCCTCCCCAAACCAAAGACCTGGACTGAGGCTCGTCGAATGACGCCCGAAAACTGTTCGGATACCATTTTGACGGAGGCAAATCAAATCCGACCAGTGCCATTTGCATCAGTTCTGTGTCCGTGAGACAATGTGGTAGAGATGCTCATTCCTTATGTGATTGTGATACTTATTCCTTATGTGGTAGAGATACGTTCTCTTTATGTGTTAGAAATACTTGTTCCGTATGTGGTATAGATACTTATTCCTTATGTGGTAGACATCATTATTCCTTATGTGGTAGAGATACTTACTCCTTATGTGGTAGAGATACGTACTCCTTATGTGGTAGATATACCTATTCCTTATCTGTCAGAGATACTCATTTCTTATGTGGTAGAGATACGTATTCCTTATGTGGTAGACATACTTATTCCGTATGTGGTAGAGATACTTTATTCTTATGTGGTAGAGATACCTATTCCTTATGTGGTAGAGATACCTATTCCTTATGTGGTAGAGATACCTATTCCTTATGTGGCAGAGATACTTATTCCTTATGTGGTAGAGATACGTATTCCTTATGTGGTAGAGATACGTATTCCTTATGTGGTAGAGATACGTATTCCTTATGTGGTAGATAATTATATTTATTCCTCACGGCGCCTATTGAAAGGTTCAGTGTATGTGTCTGCTTTTTCTGGCCATGTTCCTGGCTTAAATTATTCTTCTAGGACTTTGTTCTAGTTTGCAAGGCTGAGTGTGGTGGGTTTTTTTCTGTCGAGCGATTAGTGGCGATGAGCTTTGGTGTAAATGCCAATAGGGCTTAGCCGTATTGATGCGGACAAAGTTGAGTTTTGTTTCTCTCAGAAGTTCTTGGCTTCCATAGCGAGATTGGAAGTGTCGCTAGAAAGTTTAGTCGCTAGTCCATATTAAGATTTTTAGGAGAAAAATCAAGGATTCTGTAGTGAAAATGACGTGATAAAAGTTAGATTATCAGATTGAAGTGTTTTATTTTTTTTTTCTATAATAGTAGCCACTGTTACCATACAACCGCCTATTTTCCATTCCTAAGCACAATTTGATTTATAAACTGTTTAATTACCTTCAAAGTGTTATATTGAATTTAATTAAATCAACTTTTACGGTTTTAAAAAAAAATTTCAAAAGCTAGATGTAGCTGTGTAATTAAGTTTTTTTCTCCGTCAAAATGAAGAGTTTGAACAAGAATTTCGTTCATCTAGTAGCAACATTGTTTTCCGACATCGCCTTGAAATAATTCGATTTTAGAACAAAAATGGCTGCCTGATAAACCTTCATAGCATACATAAAAAAACTACACATCAAATTTAGGGAATAACCTTATTCAGACAAAGTAGAAATTGTAATCCATAGAAAGCATGGAACAGATTAAACTCAATGGTAGTTAAAGACTCAGTTATAGCAATCTTTCCCTGTCTTTCATTAGTACTGCACATGATAACCAAAACCACCCATTTTTCTTTAAGGCCTTTTGCCAGGACAGGCAGTAATGTTAGCTAGACACTAAAAGCTATATACTCCCTAATGACTCAGGCTATCACTCCTGCTTGTATAGACTTTAACTTTATTGCTTAGCATCCAACTTCAGCATAATATAGACTACATTGTGGACGAGTTCTAAGACTAACGTCTTATAATTACGTGTGATGCCATACATAAACAGTGCTGCGATACCATCACTAGTGCCTCACCAATTACGTCATACTGACCTGCTGATGTAGAAGTCAATAATAATAAAGTTGCACAGACTCTGGCCACTGGGTCCACAGTCATGTTGGTTTGGGAGTGAATAGTACAGGTGTATATGACCTACAACTTGGGTTACCAAACCCACTAGTATAAAGGTCGATTGTCTAGCCATGTTAAACAAAACAAATCAAATTCATCTGTTGGTTTTTGCCGATGAAATGCCAAAGTAAGAGCCTACCATTACTGATCCTGTCAGAATGACGCTAACCTCCCTCGGCATCATGTGGATGGGTTCCAGACAATCGCCGTAGATCTAAGTAACCGGGTGTGGGCCGGTGCGTCCAATTATCCAGATACCGATTTGATGAGTCGGTCTGTTTAATATTCCGATTGATTTGCATAGGGTTTATCTAGAGGCTCGGTTCATGCAATGTTTTGGGTTGGCTATGGAGACATACAGATGGTTATCCCTTTATATGTTGGTAGTTTCTTTTTCTTTATCTGTGTACGTCTACATAATTTTGTTTTCTTTGTCCATCTATGGCATAATCTCCCTTCTTACTGTCTCTCTCAATCTCTCCTCCCCCCCTCTCTCTCTTTCTTTCTTATCTATCTATCTATCTATCTCTTTCTTTTGAAAAGCGAATTTGGTCTAAGAGTATTTATAACACTTATGAAAAATCGAGCAATTTGGAGACGAAACTACATATGGCAGTATCACTTGCTGGTTTTAGAGTTCTACAAGTCTTTAGTCTTACTGGGAGACAGTGTTTACTGGTGTCATCGCACTACAGTGAAATTAAGTCCCTACTCTCATGTTAAACTAATTCAGCATTCCCTGCTTTGATTGCATACGAAGCGTTGTGATAAATATATCTATATAAAACATAGGTTAAGTTTGTGTGGTATCCAACCTTTTGTTATTCCCAGGGAGCTCTGACACTTCTATTACAAAGATCAGGACCATTTTAAACTTTGTGACAACAATGAACCAAAACGAAAAAAATAATATTGTTTCAACCAAAGAACTCGTATAATATTTATTCTTTGGAGCCAACCTTGGGATATTACTGATGCTCCGAGTTGGAAGTAAGAAAATTACAATAACTCTGACATTACTTTTTGTGGTGCCAGGGTATTTTGGTGTATATCAAATTTTGAGATCACCTTACAAACTTACTGTTAATTTTTTTTAAATAACGCAAGAGAACTTGGCGAAACACTATTGGCCAAAAGCTAAAACTGCTTGCATAATTATTTTTTCAAGTCAAAGAACTGCACCATTATTTTACCTCTATCCTCTATCCTTGAACACTTTGAACGAGAGCGGCAAAACCACCCATTCGAATTAGTATGAATGAACAGTGACGCCATCATTATGCTTAGCGAAACAATTGTTTTGCTCCATCGCAACTCCGCCTTCACCATCACTGTACTCTTTAAACCATGCCGTTGGAGTTGAACGCCCTTTTGAGCCCGACTTCCAAGGTGAAGGTCATCTCGGGTCACCTTGACCCACAGTTCCTGCAGGACGGGGGACTCCGGCGTCACAACAGCCTTGGCTCCGCTTCCGGTCTTTTCGCGTGTCGCCGGAAGTGTGTGGTTAGTCTAGACGGTCATCGCTATACCATAGGTGAGTGGAGCAACTAAAGCTTAGAGGAGGGGTATCACATATAATTAAAGCGTCTTTGCCTGAAGGATGAGTGCATGGTAGATTCTCGCTTGACCCAATCCAGACTGCAATGGAAGACAGACGAATTAAGATGGTTATATAACGTTGAATTTGTTTTTACAGGACGTCTGCACAGTAACGGCTACAGTATGCCCATGAATTGCTAAGACAGTTAATACATTATACTAGTATCGTCTTTACCTTAATATTGCCTATACAGAGCTGGTGTTGGATGTTAAATCAACGTTTGTAACTTCAACTTCAAGTCTTTACCTGATGGACCGATTGCTCAAATAAACAGAGAACTATAATACTAGTACTATTATCTCTCTCTCTTTCTCTCTCTCTCTCTCTCTCTCTCTCTCTCTCTCTCTCTTTCTATCTCTTTTCACATCGATATCTACTCCTTTTCCCCTCAGCATTTGTTTTGACATGTCAGTAGTTTTCACTTAGAGAGAATACTCAAAGCGTTCCAAACAATACCATTAAGGTGTCAGTAGCAGAAATAAACAGCCAACTTCATGCATTATTAGTTACAATAGCTGAGTACCAATGGGACATGGGGAGACTCAATTTGTCAATTGTTTGTGCATCACTAGTTACGCACCGTGCACACAGGCGCGCACTGTCGCACACTATTTGTTACGGGTTACGGCGAAAGCGGTGAAAGGTCTTTCCTAGTGTTGATTCTTTGAAACCCAAGGGGTTAACAAGGCTGTATCAGTTTAATAAGTGTTTGTCTCTGTTGCAAGGGTGATGGTCAAAAGTTGCCATGGTAGAGTAATAACGATTTTTACATAATAGGCAATTCCAGCGCATATATATATTATTGTTATGATTATTCAGCTAGCCACGGCTATCTTAGAATGAAAATATTTTGACCTTGTCGGGAACGCCTTGTTATTGGCACTAACACGCTTCCATTCCGCATTTGAATAGCCAGGTCTGTTTAACTTGATGCCGTGTGCATTATAATTGATAGCAAATAATGTTTGTGATGATATTGCTATCAACTTTTACTTTTATGTACTATCTATCTATCTATCTATCTATCTATCTATCTATCTATCTATCTATCTTTATATATCTATGTATCCATCTATCTATCTTCACCCCTCTCTTTATCTCGCGACCTTGCTTTCTCTCCTCTCCCTGTTGACAGATTTAGTGTACACATCCCGGCTTCTATGCCTTGATCAATCTGATCAGATAGCGGACCCCGTGGGCCCATCATTGCTAAGATTGTTAAGATCAGTGTTAGCTCGTTTGTCGGACTGAGATAGATAGATAGATAGAGGGAGGGAGAAAGAGAGAGAGAGAGAGAGAGAGAGAGAGAGAGAGATAGAGATAGAGATAGAGAATGTAGAGGCAGGGATAGAGGCATGTAAAGACACAGAGAGAAAGACAGAAAGAGACAGAGAGAGTAATGAGGGACAAAAATAGAACCAGATGATATGGGAGTGCGACAAAGATAGGGTAGAGACGGAGAGAGAGAGAAAAAGATAGAGTGAAGGAAGAAGATAACGATTTTCGAGAAACAGGGATAGATAACATCTATCTAATATAGTGTGAGAGAAAAAATAAGGAAGGAAAGAGA
>RQTK01000726.1:43254-58254 GCA_003991915.1 Elysia chlorotica
GGAGGAGAGAGAGAGAGAGAGAGAGAGAGATGGAGGGAGGTCAGGGAGAGAAAGACGACAGTTATCATCACTGTAAGTTGCTTCTATCTGTGGAAACTAATTATTAAGGGATTGCGAAGTACCTGGGGTAAGATTGATGAGTGAGAGAGAGAGAGAGTCTCTTAGAAAAAAAATGTCTGTTTCTCTTTCTCTCTCTCTCTCTCTCTCTCTCTCTCTCTCTCTCTCTCTTTGTCTCTATATCTCTCTTTCTCTCCCCTCCCCTATGATACATTAAGTAGCCATCAAGCGAGGCAACCTTCAAAGAGAATGCCTGAAATCACACAGACACCAATTCTACTACTGATCTCTGTCTATACCTAATGAAGTTGATGATACACCAAGCTTGGTTCGAAATAACCACTTTCCCCAAGGTCTTTACCATTTAGTTGTATGTGTGTATGGAAGTTGGTTTCGATGGTTGATTCCCGGGCTTCTATTCGATAAGATACAAGTTCAATTCCAGGCACAGCGTTATTTTTCATATGATTTAGACTGTACTTGTTGAGTATCGGTAGTGTGTTATTAAAAATTATAAACTGTCCCGTTGAGAAAATGGTCATGGAACTCCCGCACTGAATGTGAGTGACAGGACGTACAACTTCTTGGCACCAGTCCGCGAATTTAGCTTGGTTGCTGACATTGTTTTGGTTAAGACACCATGTCTACCGATCAAGGAAACAACCGTTGGGGGTTCAAAATTGATAAAATTTGCCCTAGCGTGGACTCAAATCGTCGGCTCAAATCGTGGACTCACGAAAAAAGTCAAATACTGGGCCACTTAGGCATGTCGCACCTAGTATGTTATTGCGATTTTGTTTTAAATTGGTTTTCTTATTGCTTTCTGTTGTTATTGTTGTTTTGTTAAGATCAATTATGTTTTAGCAGTTGTTGAAGTTGTTGTTGCTGTTGTTGTTTTTATTTTTGTTATTGTTGCTGCTTTATATCTCTGCCCTCTCTCTCTTTATCCCTCTCTCTCTGTATCCCTCTCTCTCTCTCTCTCTCTCTCTCTCTCTCTTACGATATCTCTAGATCTTTCTCGTCCTTTCTCTCACCAAGTCACATTGCTTAAATAAGATATTATCCCTTCGACTAGATATTGACTACAAAACTTTTCCCTTGTCCACAGGTATCCACTAACCATCTCTTCCCCTTATAATTATTGATTGATTTCTACCGCTATCCTCCCGGCAGATCGTATCGAACTGTTACTCTGCCATCCATACTTGGCCACTCTTTCATCATCCCCCTGTCAATCATTGGCCGGTGCGGCTACCTATAAAGTCACCGCTGCTGATCTGTCTGTCTGTCTCTTCTATGATACATGTAGTGTATCATTCTCTCATTGTATTAAAACAATATCAAGAATTGAACAATTTAGGATCACCCTCACATTGTATTAAGCCAATGAATAAAATAGTGTATCATTCTTTCACTATATTAAACCAATTCCAAGAATTGAAAAGTGTATCATTCTCTCACTATATTAAACCAATGCCAAGAGTTAAACAGTATAATAATTCTTTCCCTATGTTAAACCAATGCCAAGAATTGGACAGTGTATCACTCTCTCACTGTATTAAACCAATGCCAAGAATTAAACAGTGGATCATTCTCTCACTATATTAAACCAATGCCAAGAGTTAAACAGTATAATAATTCTTTCCCTATGTTAAACCAATGCCAAGAATTGAACAGTGTATCACTCTCTCACTGTATTAAACCAATGCCAAGAATTGAACAGTGGATCATTCTCTCACTATATTAAACCAATGCCAAGAATTGAACAGTGGATCATTCTTTCACTATATTAAACCAATGCCAAGAATTCTACAGTGTATGAATTCTCTCACTATATTAAACCAATGCCAAGAATTGGACAGTGTATCATTCTTTCACTATATTAAACCAATGCCAAGAATTGAACAGTGTATCATTCTTTCACTATATTAAACAAATGCCAAGAAATGAACAATTTAGGATCACCCTTTCACTAAATTAAACCAATGCCATGAATCGAACTCAGAAGAGATGTTGCAACGGGTTGTTTCCATTTGTCGCGCCTTCACATTATTTTATTTAAAATGACTGAATTGTAACAGAAAGAATTATTTTTACAGATATAAAGCGTCTTTTTGTTAATCAAATTCAGTTCTTCTCTCTTTTCTCTATGGCTCTTCAGACTCTTTGAAGTACCTTCATTGTTCGCATACTATCTATCTATCTATCTACCTATCTATATATATTTTTATCTATCTATCTATCTGTCTACCTATCTATATATATTTTTATCTATCTATCTATCTATCTATCTATCTATCTATCTATCTATCTATCTATCTACCTATCTATCTATCTATCTATCTATCTATCTATCTATCTATCTATCTATCTATCTATCTATCTATCTATCTATCTATCTATCTATCTATCTATCTACCTATCTATTTATTTATTTATATCTCTCTCTGTCTCTCTCTCTCTCTCTCTGTCTCTTTCTCTCTCTCTCTCTCCACTTTAAGGCGCTCACCAGGCCCGCAAAACGTGCATACAAATCTACTCAACAATACACGCCTTGATCAGATCGGGAGCGCTCGGTCTCGTCTCTCTTTCTCTTTCTCTCTCTCTCTATCTCTCTCTCTCTCTCTCTCTCTCTCTCTCCCTCTCTCTCTCTCCATACTCTCCCTCTTTGTTCCTCCTACTCACATGCTTTCTATTCCTCTCTTTTATCACTTTTCTGTTTTACCTGATTATCCCACTCTCTTCCTATCCTTTTCTTGTCTTGCTCTCTCCATCCCTCTTACTATCATTTTCTCTCAGAATCCATCTTTCTCCAACTATGTCTCTTTTTCACTCTCTCTCTCACTCTCTCTCCCTCTCTCTTTTACCACATCTCTCTTCTCTCTCTTCCTATTTCTGTTCCATCTTTCTTTCCCTCTGTCTTTCTCTCCCTATCTCCTCGATGTCTCTCTCTCCCTCTTTTTTTAAACTCTTACTACCTCTCCCTCTCTCCTCTCTCTTTCTCTCTCCACGAAGAGGTATATGCCACCAGCCGCTTACAATCATTGGAATGACGCCCTGTCACGCAAGGCAATACAAAGACAGCAGGAGAGAGAGAGAGAGAGAGAGAGAGAGAGAGAGAGAGAGAGAGAAAGAGAGAGAGAGAGGGTGAAAGGGGGGGAGGGGGGTTCTTCTGTGTAAACAAAAGGGGGCATTGTACAATGATTTTAATAAAAACAATCATGTATTGTTTGTTTTTTATTTTTATTATTATAGTTTTTTGTTGTTTTTGCTGCTGTAGCTGTAATTTGTTGTGGTTGTTTTTTGTGGTTATTGTTATTGATATTTTTGTTTTTCTTGTTCTTATTGTTTTTTTCTCTTGTGTATGTTATTTTTGGTGTATTGCTACTGTTTTTGTTGTCTTTGTTATCGTTTTTGTTGTTTCTTCTGACTCTCTCTCTCTCTCTCTCTCTCTGTTTGTTTACCTCTCCCTCCCTCTCCCGTTGCCCCCCACCCCCTACCCTGACAGTGATTAGTGACGAAGTCAAGGCCTAACTGACATCCACGTAAGCCCCGCCCCCTTGCCAGTCTCAGATAATGAAGGCAGGTGTCTCTACCCTACCCCTGGAATGGACATTCTCATTTAGACCTGGTCTGCCTGATGAATTGCATAGAGTGCATCAACAGTGTCTTTCTCCGTCTGTCTGTATAGCAGTGCAGTCTTTGTGAAACCACACTATCTTACAGACTGATAGACACAACTCTAGACGCACAGACGTAGGCCTATGGAGTTTTTTATTTTTTTTATTACCATTAATTTACTTTGACGAACTACTTTCAATGGGAATGCCCGTTTTTTCCACTCCTCTTCGCTGTGTATCCATACGCCTTTTGTTTTTCAAGTTGACGCAATATAGATCTGGATCTAGATCTAGATCTAGATCTGGAAATCGATCGTCGGATGATTTGAATCGCATTTCGAAATGGTGCGGTTGGCTGCATTAGTTATAGAGCCACAATGAAGTGTGGAAAAAAAGTTCGATTATTTAAATTGTTTTGTAAATAGATAGTAATCAATGGATTTTTATTGTGTTAAATGAATTAAAGGCTAGTTATCGGAAGAGTGCGCTTTTATCAAAGAGAAGCTAAATAAACAATAATGTGCTGCGTTTAGTTTGAATGTGCTGACGCAAAATTATTCTGGATATTATCGTGTGTATGCGTGTGAGACAAAATATAGGCAAGTTTTCCTATAGAAAAGAAGATGTATTTGTGATAATAATGACGCACATGTATTTACAAAGTTGCGTTTTGAAACAAAACCGTAGAATTTTGAAACAGAAATTTCCGAGAAGTGTGAAATATTTGTTGTAACGTGAACATTCAAAGTTGGTTCATAGGGTTTTACACTTTCATTTGCAGACAAAAATCCATATAATTATATGATTATATATATTCCGTTTTACAGGGCCTTCACTGCATTGCGCTTGGGGTTCTGATATTGAAACTTAATTTGAAACTTTTAAAATACTTACCTACTTTGAATAACATCAATTTCTCATTGGTTATATTCACTTCTATAGCCATACTAATATGTTTACCAATGAATATCATTTAGGTAAGAATAAAAATAATAACATCTAAGTAGTCTACTGGAGTAATACTTTAATTAGATTTAAATGAATTGTTGGAAGCTGAATCTTTCAAGCACCAGTTTTAACATGGTCCATGAAATTATAAGGAATATGTCATAGTTAAACAATAACGATTACCATTTCACAGGTATGTTAAGACGATTACGATTGTAAGTGCAATCATGATAAAACGTTAAACCCCAGACAAAAAATATATTTTTAATCGCAATAATATACTTAACCCTCCAGCATTGAAAAAAAGTCTCATAAGTTTTATTTAGCAATAATCAAATGTTGAAACAATTTCTAAAAGATGGATTTTGAAAAGCGGGCATCTATCGATACATCCTACTAGCGCTTACCCATAAAACATTTAAGCTAAGTATACCCACTTAATCCTAGAGCCATTCATTCCATTGTTCAAGCTTGGTCTATTATAATTCCTAATCTGTGAATGCGTTATGGCGTTTTGGAGTGAGATATGGATCGTTCTATTACTGCGGTGTCAATTAGTTAACTCCCTTGTTCCTTGTTTCTGAAGTTGTGAATGTGAATTATGCAAAAAATGTTCACATTAAGTTGTATTGAAAGACTCGTGCCTTAACGTTATAATAAATCTTTGATATGTTTCTCCGTTATGTCTTGCTCCCCCCCCCCCCCCCCCCCTCTCTCTCTCTCTCTCTCTCTCTCTCTCTCTCTCTCTCTCTCTCTGTCTCTCTCTCTGTCTGTCTGTCTATCTGTCTCTCTGTCCCTCTCTTTCTTTCTCCCACGCTCTTAGTCTCTTCATCTTTTTCTCTTTGTCTCCTTTTTTCAGGCAGTGTTATGGATATTGTACTTATTGTACTGAAAGATGGGCTAGAAATGATTTCAAAATTGAATTTAGCGCCCCCCCCCCCTTTTTTTTTACCCTCTTTCTCCTTCCTCTTTTAAACGTGATCCTGGAAAACACAACATTGGTTGTTTTAAATATAGTCACAACAATATATTTTCTCTGGTCATATCTAGCTAATTATAATAATAATTATAGATAATAGTTTTCTATGTTTCTTTAAGGATTTTTTTTTTGGGGGGGGGGGTATATTCAATTTTAAAATCAATTACTTTTTTTTTTCACAGTAATTTATTATGTACATAGTTTTCGCGTGCGAACAATACCATCTATAAGATAAAACAAACCGCAAAAAACGTGCAACACTCAGACAGTAAATACTGCAGCAGCATTGTTATCTTTCTTGAACATCAGTATGCCAGACATCTTACCAGGAATGTAGAGGCACCACAAAGCTCAGGCGGTGGTTGTATAAAGTAAAAGCTAGGAGGCACGAGGTTCGTGAACCATTTTTGTCGGGGCCAGGCAAAAACAAGTTTAACAGTTGTGCAGTTTAAGCTCTTACGATGTGGGATGACATTAATATCGGTAAAGTCGTTGATGGTTCTGTATCTATTCAACACACTAGGTTTTCTCTATAAATCTAAAGATGGTTCAAAGCGTGTCGTTAGAGAAAACTGCACCTCTTTCAGTGTGTTTAATGAGGCAGCTTAGCCTACTGCTGGTGTGATAATTATAAGAAGCGTAGAAGCTTTCAACTGCATTGCAGCTAATGAGAGAATCATTACACAACGACCGTCTGTAGGAAACATAATTACAGCGTATATAGATTTATAACGTATATATATATATAATATGGCGGCAAGTTTCGGGAAACTTAATTATTGTAATAATTTGATGTAAGGGTATGTATTTTTCTCATGCGCGTCGAACTTATAAGTATGAATAAGGGAAAATATTTATTCTGAACGAGTTTTTATATTCTGTGAGATAACCTTTTTTACTTTTAGCCAGTATGTCTGCGATGCGTCTTGTGAACTATAGCCTCTGAAACGAAAGTTATTATGGTTTTGTAGGGGCCGATACCCAACGCAGTCGATAGTGCACGGGACTGGCGAACTTGAAGTTTTAGCTTCAAATCTTAGCTGGTGCCCCGTCTCCGTATATAATGACGTAAAATGGGGACGTAAAATTAATAGCGATTACTCTTTTATCTCTTCGATATAGGTCTATATAAATATGTATAGTTAGTTCTTTCAGCGTGGTTTCCAATTTTTTAAAGTTGATTTTCAAACCTCAAGCCTAACCTTTTGCAAACGTGATATTTAAAGTCATTTGTACATTTAGAGCTATTAAAGCGATATACCAAGTTTTTCATGTCATGCCGCCATCATGTTTATTGATTCTGTTTTCAAATCTTCTGTTTAGCTGTATTATTCAAGTGCGTGTGGTCCGTCGAAGGTTTTTAATAACAAATATGCACTGTTGCCTTTGAAAGCAGCAAATGTTAAACTATTTATTGTGAAAGTGGCTATTTTCAATTGATTGTGCATGCGGTTAGAACTACTTTGTGGCGAAATGTTGAGGTAATTTTCTTTTGCTTGTCATGGCTTCATTGCTGGCTCTATATTCCTTCGCTGTCAAGCTCCTGTTGCTGGACTGAATGCTGTCTTGCAACATATCCCCAGTTCCTTTCAGTCGATACGATGCCGGGATGAAATGATAGCTTTTACCGATTAAGATCTGGAACCAGCGTAAAAGTTCAACTGCATCATAAATTGTCTGTGTTGTTGGTGTAGAGCAGATGGAATTGTTGTTGTTGTAAGATTTTCATCTATCGAAGACTTCAAAAGTCTGTGGTTTTTACATTCCTGAGAGTAGCAGTGTTTTCTAGAGTTTTCAAAGATTTGCATTGCATTGTTAAACTACTGCACCTTAAACTACATAAATAATTAATATGTTCATGATACTTAAGTATATGCGCACGGTTATATGGAGCGTTATTAGCATTTAAAATAATGGTTATCGATTAGTATATCAAGATTGAGGAGGAATTCGAGCTCAAACGACTTGTGAGATAAGAAACTACGATTTATGCGATCTTAGCTCTGAGCAAATGTCATTGTTTCTTTTGTTTGTTTACACAAAAATGTTCGTCTTGGGCAGGATTCAACGATTTGAGGATTATTTTTCTTAAATTCCTTGCCGTGAACGTTTTCTTATATTCTTAACTTGTTTAAAGACACTATTCTATTGTACCTTTGACTATAAAAGATCAATAAATACTTTTTCATGGCACTGGAAATTGCTTTAGTCAGCAAACTTGCTCATTTTGACCAAGATTTGTTAGTTTCGAAAACATGAAAGATATGCGAATATAATCCTGTAGCTAGCAAAATAGCTGTTTGGGTTCTAATGTACTTTTGAGACGCTAAATGAAAAATGTAGAAAAAAAAACTGGAATATGCGTCAAAGCCAATAAACTGTTCTCTTGGTTTTACTAAAGAAAACTAATCATGCTAATCATAAAACCGTTAATCCCTTTAGGGTTATAATTCTGATAGGATAATCTCTTGTTAGTTTATTTTAATTCTCCAAACATGATATTCGCATCTTCTTTGGTATTTGTATTGACTAAACAAACTTTAGATCTGTGTTTGCGTGTGGTAAAAATACGTATCTAAAACTATTAGTGATACCAGGATATCATAATTTTTTCACAGTATAACAACTTGTCAGATAGGTCGTTGTTTTTAAGCTCTTGGTTTGGAAAATATTTACTGCAGTTGTAATTTAATTATTTATATAATTTCCAAAACACTGTTAATATCTAGTATTTTGTAAATGGGTTAAGCCCTTTTTAACTAAGGTGACACGTTTATCTGTGTACATTTCTAGTATTATCAAGTTACACTCGCGAGGTAAAGTTTTGACGTAAATATATGGTAAATTCGTATTCCCCCTTTAATTGTCCTTTAACTTTGTTAGATTTGATTAATATTACGCTAATTCCAATTTTGACGCTCTTTTTTATTAAAATGTGTTTCGCTAATGAATGATTGAAAAATTAATTAAAAGAAAAAACTACGTGTTTCGCCAACCAATCTGTTTAACATTAGAATAACAATACGCGTTTCACCTCATTAAAAAGTAGTGGTGTCGAGGTAAACAGACCAACAAGTAGAACCGTTAGCTAGGGGTAGTGACATTGTTAAAGCACATAATAAATTATGAGATTTGCTGAATACAAATTCCATATTGTTTACGTCATTATTTATTATTTCAGTTTTGGATAATATAATGATCTGAATTGTTTTTCAGTCCGTTATTACCAGATAGAAAAATCTTTGACTATGATATTAGTTTTAATCAATCAGTTGTTGAAAGCTGACACATTATTTGTTCTAGATCGAAGTAAATATATACCCGACAATCTAACACCATAAAAATATTTATATACGTGCAAAGGGTGTGTTAGAGTAATATGACTTCAGCAGGAATGTTTGAAAAAATTTACTTCTGAGAAACTGAGATCATCTACTATCGTGGTCTGACTGTAATGTGTATAACTATGTGTACGTACAAATATAATTAGAACTTTTTTGGAAAACCAAGGCCATCAAGTAAAATCTGTTCAATACCATCCAAGAACAAACACTAAGGATAGTATTATACTATTGTGTTAGACGATCCATAGTTCAATCTGTTACTGCTTTGGGCTGAAGAGCAAGGGGTGCGTGGTTCAAAACATCAGTTAATTCTGACGTCGCAAATGACTCTACTGGAGACATAGTGAACACAAAACGACCCTAAGTTTTTGTCATATTGTTGTCACCATAAAGGGAAAATCAACAAACATATAAAAACAACAACAAAAAACATAATTATTCCTAACGTTGTCGAGCCTTTTATGACGCTGTAGCAAAGGACTTCACTATGGAAGAGAAACAGGCATGTTCTGATCAGACTTCCGTAGGCTTGGGCCACGTCATCGAGTCTAATCACAGACGCCAAGGCGGAGATAAAAGATCAGACCTCATCAGCAGTCACCTTCCCCAGGACCATCACCATCCAGAAGGTTCTGCTATGGTATCTCCCCATGGGTCTCCATCTGTTCCAGAAAGTTCACAAAGCGCCGTCACCAACAGGGATCCATCCAAGAAGAATTACTCAAACAAGGATCCCTTTAATGTCGATCCTTCAGACGTGGATCCGTCCAACATGGATCCCTACGAAGGAGATTCCTCCAACGTTGATCCCTCTAAAATGGATCCCTCAAACGGGGCTTCCTCCAACAGGGATCGATCCAAGCAGAGTTACTATAACAAGGATCCCTTTAATACAGATCCTTCTGATGTGGATTCCTCCAACATGGACCCCAACAATGGAGATTCCTTCAACGTTGATCTCTATAAAACGGATACCTCAAACGGGACTTCCTCCAACAGGGATCCCACCAACGTAAGTTCCTCCAATGTCGATTCCTCCAATCAGGATCCATCCAATGTGGATCCCTCCAATGCTGTTTCCTCTAAAGTGGATACCTCAAACGGGGTTTCCTCCAACAGGGATCCCATCAACGTGAGTTCCTCCAATGTGGACCCCTGCAATGATGATCCCTCCAATGCGGATCCATCCAATGTGTATCCATCCAATGAAGATCCCTCCAATGAGGATCCCTCCAACACCACGATGACCACCTCAGACCCCGAAGTCCAGAAACACCAGGCACTGCCCAGCAGCGAGAACACTCACATCCCCCAGCTGTTTAAGCAGGTCTCCAACACGGACCTGAACCGGCGACTTTTCACTCACCTGGGGCACCTGGCTCACGTCAGTCACGTGACTGGTCAACGGCGGGGCAACCTTGGCCAGGCCTGTTCCAGCTCCACGTCCAGCCTGAGCAGCACGGCGAGGGGCTCCCCGGGTTTGTCTGGCGGTGGTGCCAGGCCTCAGTTTGATCCGCCTCTCCACCTGGTCAGGTGGCCGGCCGATCGTCCCAGGTCCACGCCCTGCTCGCCGCACTCCCCACGGCGAATGTGCAGCATCAGCGGACCTGACGGCATCCAGTACGTCATCAGTGGTGAGTGGGGGGTACCGGTAGTGGGTGGTTGGTTGGGTCAATGGTTGGTTGGTTGGTTGGGTCGGTGGTTGGTTTTGATTGTATAAAAAGCCATCGTGGTGAATTATAGGGAGTCGGTCGTTATATGGTTGATTGCTTTATTAGTTTAGACAGATTGGTTGGTTGGCAATGGGTTGGCGGTTAATTCGGTGGATGGTGTGTCGGTTGGTTGTTTAACTGTTAGATCTGTTAGTTGGATGTGTGGTTGATCGGGTGGTTGGTGTGCTGGTCGGTTTATATTGACAGATACATTGATACAGTCATTACTTCATCTGTGATGATTAATTTTGTAATAAGAAGTTGCACGATTTTCACATAATGTTTGGCGGAATGGGTTGTTTTGTTGCTGCCTTGAAAATGTCATAAACGTCTATTTAGAGTTAGGAAGATACCTAGTAGCATACTTGAATTGTAACGGCGCCGAAGTTCATCATACGGGCAACACACTTTATTACACCGTTTGATACACACGGTTAATCGTAATGTGTATATTCCAAAGTTCAAAAAGGGCTTTCATAAATGCTTTTTTTAATTTTATTTTTTATTATGTACGCTTAATTCATTTTGAAATGAAGTCCCCATCTTGCTTTTCGTTGCACTACTCTCTCTCTCTCTCTCTCTCTCTCTCTCTCAGTCTCTTTCTTGTACTCTCTCTCTCTCTCATTTTCTCCCTAACTCCAGTGGAGTGCGGTATCTCTAGCGTAGAACATCGCCTTCCGACGCAGGGGGTTGTGGTTCGAGCTCAGCTTTGACAATTTCGTCCCCTACTGGTTGGGTCGGTGTCAGTTTAATATAATATGTTCGGATCAGATAGAGTCATGGTCTCCTCGCACTGTCTCTGAGAGGCAGCACGTAAACTTTTCAGATGTTAGTCGTGAGATTCGTCCACAATATATCCTCACAATATCATAGCATGTATAGTGCTGACGTTGGACGCTAAGCAACAACGTTTTCTCAGTCTTTTCCCCTCCCCCCTCCCTCTCTCTCTCTCTCTCTCTCTCTCTCCCTCTATCTCTCTCTCTCTTCATCACTCTTACACCTTTATTAATACGTCTATTTTATTTTAGCATTCTTTAAATATGTTTGAGAAGAAATTTACGCCGCATTACCAACAATCCATTTCCAATAGCTTTATAAAAACCCCTCTCTGTAAACATGTTTACTTTCCAAATGTCATTGCCCTTTGGAGACAGAGCTCAGAAAGAAAGGGGCAGAACTCTTGCCGTCTTATTCACAGCCTCTCAGCCCGCCTCTCTCACCCTCTTCCCGTGACACACAAAAGCGGATAATCTCCCTTTCACCGTTGGGTTGCTACCCCCAGAATAACTCTTGGAATTCGTGCTACGGAGAATCGGGGTGTAAGATGGCTCAGCCGTTATGAGCTGTGGGGTCATAAGTAATAGGATTACGGTTCGAAGAATATAGACGTGGTCTCCGGTTGTAGCCTAGCATCCTTTAGGAAATCTATGATGATCTATAAGTAACTCTATAGTGGATCTCTGTGTATCTCGGTGTCTGTCTCTCTATACGTTTCTTTCTCCATCTCTGTCTCTGTCTGTATCTTTCTCTCTCTCCCTCTCTCTCTTTCCATTTCTCTCTCTCTCTCTCTCGTGCGTTTCTCTCTCTCTCTCTCTCTCTCTCTCTCTCTCTCTTTCTTTTATCTCTCCTCTCTCTCTGTCTCTCTTTTCTATCTGTCTCTCTCTTTTCTCTCTTTTCTGTCCTCTCTCTATCTCTGCCTCTCTTTCCCTCTCTCTCTCATTCTCTCTCTTCTCTCTACATCTCTCTCTCTTTCTCTCTCTCCCTCCCCCCTCTCTCAATCTCTTTTCCTTTCTCTCCCCCTCTCTGTCTCTGTCTCTGTCTCTCTCCCTCAATCTCTTTCACTCCGTGGTTAAATTCTATTAGCTTGCCTGAAATAATCTTGTATGCCGATAGCATCATTACATAACTTAGAAGAATTTAGAATGCTCAGTCGGTATAGAACCAGACATACGTGCAGAAAGGTTTGAAGTTTGAAACTCAGCCAGTGGACCATACTTAGTTTTTTTGGACAAAGCTGCTGCCTAAAGAAGGTATTCATCGGAAACATAAGGATACCATAAGACTAATCAGATTTGCTTGTTGTTGTTGTTGTTGTTGTTGTTGTTGTTGTTGTTGTTGTTGCTGTTGTTGTTGTTTGGAGAATGTGATGAGGAACCGCGTCCTCGTAGTGAGGAGGGGCTGGCAATAGTGGAAGAGTGCTGGACTTCTATCCAGGTGGTAACCGGTTCGATCCCACGGTCGATCAAAATATTTGTTGGATTTCTTTCCCCAACAACTGTCTTGGTGTCAGTAATGATGTGATTGAATGAGACATAAGTACCGGTGTTTTTGTTTTTTGAGGGGTTTTTGTGTGGCAGAGTTTAAAAATTTCTAGACGTTAAGATTTGGGCTTGTTTTCTATATAACCTTGAGGCTGAAGCCAAACAACTCCTTAACTTCTTCTGCTTAAAAATGTGTAATATTAGATAATCCGGAATCATCCTCTGTTGCTTCTTTTAAGCGTATTTTCTGCTTCTCTCTCTCTCTCTCTCACTCTCTCTCTCTCTCTCTCTCTCTCTCTCTCTCTCTCTCTCTCTCTCTCTATCTCCCTCTCTCTCTTTGTTCATTTTGTGGCGTGAAACAAATCGATTTCCAGTCGGAATCCAGGCGTTATTTCCTGTTTTGATTTCGTTTTTGCTCAGACCGGGTTACATCCCTTTGTTTTGGTATCTCGCCCTCTTTGGCTTCATAAAATTAATACGCACACACTTGCACAGTTCTTATACGTTCTTTCAAAATCATGCGTGCATTTTACTGGGAAACCGAGAGATGGTCCAAACCATGAGACATTTGTACTGGGGGCATTGCATTGTATATAGACATATATACGGATAAGGTGGACTTCATAAGAAAAAAAAAAATATAGATGCTGAAGAAGATGAGTATAGAGGAGTTACATATAGAGCTATACACATAAGATGTTGGCTATTGATAAATAAATTGTTTTATTGAAAGATACAATACACGACAAGAGTAAGTAAGAAATAGAGCGATTCTGGATAGTTGTACTGTTATCACAACCTGTCTGGATTAAAAAAAAAACAGCTTTAAGAAAAGTGTGCGCCCAGTTGATACTAACAAACAGACAGACACACGTAGGCGTACACATTCGTGAATCTACAAATCAGCAAACACAAGGCCACACATAATTAGTTTTAATATACATATTAATACTTTTATACTTACCATTATACCAACTAAAAGAAAAGCTCTAGAAATATAAACAACAACGCATCGACTTACTTAAGAACAAAGTAACACAGTCACATAAATAATTATTTTCAATTATTTACAAACCTACAAACTAACAGACTATCAAACTCACAGACACACACACACACACACACACACAGTTACCAATATACTCAACCGACGAATGTATTAATCAATAAACTAAATGTCTCATCAATCAACCTAAGAACGAAAGCAATGGCTAGTATACTTATATCTATTATTTTACTAACAAATGCAAGTCACTACAATAGTACAACTGACATACACACAACTCTACGATAAACCTAGTGACCCACTATCACAGATTTCTATTAATAGTAATCTGTGCCCACTACAAAGTACAAACTAGCTCATGAGGCATACGACAACACACACACACTAACGCACGCGCGCACACCCACACACACACACACTCACACACACACCCATACAAACAGACACAAGCAAACATCCCATATACCAGGTAATAAACACACAGAGACACACACACATATTGATAGATAGATAGATATATAGATAGATAGATAGATAGATAGATAGATAGATAGATAGATAGATAGATAGATAGATAGATAGATAGATAGATAGATAGATAGATAGATAGATAGAAAGATTTCGATATACATAGATACATAGACAGATTGATAATAAATTAGATCGATCGATCAATAGATTTAGATATACACACATATACACACACACACACCCATACACACGCATACACACACATACACACATACATGCACATACGCAGGCACTCACACACATACATACACATACACACACACATACATACTCCACACCCACCCAGGCCCACAGAACCCACCCAGTGTCTGTTCTCCGCCCCTCCTGTGTCGGGTGACCAGGTCTATGTCCCCGCCTGCCTGCCTGCCTGTCTGCCTGGTACGTCTCTCTCTCCACAAGACACAGGTTGTTGTCGCCGCGTCGCCGCGATCAATATCTACCAAAGTTTGACGATGATTCCTTTGAGAATTTACCAACCTCTGTTCGTCTTGTCGTCTTGTCCTCTCGTTTGCTTTCATGCCTACCCTCCCTCTACTTTTATC
>RQTK01000726.1:67374-87374 GCA_003991915.1 Elysia chlorotica
ATCATCATCATCATCATCATCATCATCATCATCATCATCATCATCATCATCATCATCATCATCATCATCATCATCATCATCATCATCATCATCATCAGCATCATCATCATCATCATCATCATCATTATTATTTTTATTATTATTATTATTATTATTATTATTATTATTATTATTATCTTAAACTACTAACGTTGCGCCAAAACAACAACAACAACAAATAAACAAACAAACGAACGAACAAAAAAACAGGATATATCCAAAATGGTGTACTTTTTTATGACTGGTTGGCTTGTCAGCTTTGAAATACATTGTGTTGTGTGCCGCTGCTGAAATTGTATTTACCATGTATACACTCACTCTTTCATCGCCACAGGTGTAAAATTCAAACTGAGTGCTCTGTAAAGTTTGAACGTGAGTGGCACTGGTGTATGTTAGTGTCTGATACATTAAGGTGTGCACTATCTAGGATTATGAATGTACAAGTTACAACGAGGCTCTAAATTTAGTCTCAAGGTTGAAGGTACTTTTAAATAGTTAAGCAACCCCAAACCCGCGAATCAAATCTATATCACCGTTGTACTAGGCTAGAATAAACAATAATGTATTGGATTTAGACGGCTGACAAGTGCATCTAGATACAGAAAAATTAAGGTGGCTAGATATACTTCTGAGCTGTACGTTTTGCCTTATATCTAACTCAGGATGAGTAGTGAAATATCACGGAGTGCCCGTCATTTCAGAATCACAGGTTGTCTGAAGTATTAATCAATTATTACACGCACAACCTGGCGGTAATCTGACATTTAAATTTCCTGGATGATGGGTAGAATTATTTGCGTTAGGTTTTTTTTCCAGCGATTACGTTTATGTGGGTGATGTTATTGATAAAGCAAATACAAAATGAATAGAGAATACAGGTCACACTACTGTACTGTATTGATCCACATAGGAACATTTAAAACCAGTGATTTGTCATTCAGAAGGACATCAGAAACGTATTAAGTAATATTTAGTTTAGGTATACCTATATGTTACTGTCAAACTTCGGAAATGAGTCTTAGTAAGGAAACACCTAAAGAGTTTAGTCAATCCCGAGTAATTTGTGTTTCGATTAAAACAGTGTTTGCTTTGCGCCGACTGAAACTTTTCGGAATCGATTAACTTTAACAAATTGATATTTGGTCCTTGAGACTTCAATTGTTGAACATTGAGAGCTTAAATAAGATGGGTTTTTATCTGTCAACCAATAAAATATAAGAAAGGTATCATAATTATTTATGGTAAGTAGGTTTAATTTAAGTTATAAACGCACACGTATGAAAACTCAATCATGTGATAATTATAAGAACAAGAGAAACAAAAAGCCATATGTAATAATTTAAATCTCTTGTGGAGTAAAAAGTTGGTGCTGGTAAAACAATTCGATATTGTTTTCTTTAAATATATCATGGCGATTCGGAACCAATGCGTAAAAGTCGAGGGTTCTAATCCCACAAAGTACAATATTTGTTTGTTTTTTTCCCCAGATTTAAAAAAAAATTGATTCCAACCCCTTATGCTCATCACTACCTTGATTTCTAGCTCTCTGGACAATATTTTTTTTTCATTATTGATACTCATTAAAACATGCTATATGTATCCCCTAGGATTGTTCGCTACAACTTGGTCAGTAATCATATCAAATAAGAGAAGGTTAATCATTTCTAGACACCCAAGTATAGTAATCATACTAATTACAACGGTGAAGTAGCTTACACCCTAGACCAACATTACTTTCAATAAGAAAAACCATATATTTAGTCCAGGGCGTAAAGCTTAAGCGCCGTTGCACTCATTAGCCTAGATCCAGCTCTGTGCGTTGGTTCCAGTCGGAATCCTGTCTGGGTGTTCTCTCCATGTGTATTGCCTGTAAAGCCACAAGTTCTATGTATGGCCTGTAGAGCCACAAGCTGACTGTATGGTCTGTAAAGCCACAAGCTGACTGTATGGCCTGTAAAGCCACAAGCTGACTAATGCCAACAGGTGGGGAATCGGTACTGTCATGGCGCCCGATTAAGGCTGGGTGTTCTTCTGATGTTTCTGTTCAGGATGGATGTTTGTTTTTGGGGTAGATCTAGTGTTTCTCTTGGAGTGATTTTGAAGACTTGGCGATATTATAAGATGCGTGTTGTTGTAAGATAAAGTTAGTTTTATTTTAAAACATTTGTAGTTTGTTGGGGGATAATTATTACATTTTAAGTGACTTTTTAGGGTGTTCTATTGTAATAGTTGACTTTTAAGGGTCTATTCCCCTATTACAAAAGGCGACTTTTTAGGATGTTCTTTCACGATAGGAGAGTTTTAGATTGTTTAAATTTACAATATGTGACTTTTTAGGGTGTTCTTCTACGCTCGTACAATGGGTTACTTTTTAGGGTGTTCTTCTAAATATTATTATGACGATTGTTTTTTAATCCGAGTGTTATTTTTTTCCTTCATTGTGTGTTTTAAAGTTAAGTAGACTCTGTGTTAATAAATTTCACTGTTAAGGAGTTCTTATAGTACTGGTGTTTTTCTAAGATCTCTGTTACACGATTTTTTATAGAATTAAAATAAAGAAAATGTGCTGTTTTAGAACGGGTGTTATTTAAAAAAAGGTGTTTTAAAACATAAGTGCACTTTACGTAGGCCTACTGTATTCTTGTTCTCGTAGCAACTGTGTTTTTATTGTGTGTGCCTTTATTGATTTTTCCATTCTTCTTGGATTTTTGTCTTAAGATCTTTTAGAATCGATTTTCTTAGAGCAAGTCGTGTAGGCGTATGTTCTGTTCTGAACAATTACGATCTTCACAGCTGAAAAGCCGTGATCGTTAAGACATAGCTATTATTGTATATCAGTCTAGGGAGATAGTTAGTGAAGACACGATGATTAAAGAATCACGATTCGTGCTTATGTGTGTGTGATGTTAGGGAAGTTTTAACGTTTATACAAAGAATGAATTAGTTTGAGATGTCTTAACGAAGGTTTTAACGCTGGTGTTGAAAAGGTGAAGGGACGGAATAATAGCGCATATTTTTGTTGTAATAAATATTGTTGAGCACTTGAGGGAAACTGCAATGTCCTTGGTTTTTATGGGTTTTTTTTTTCTTAATTCTTTTTTAATCTGGCTAAAAATGGTGAAAAAGAAGAAACAGACAAAAGAAAACGAGAAAAATGGGAGAAAGGGGTAGAGAGAGAGCGAGAGAGAGGCAGAGGGAAAGGGAAAGCGGGAAGATGAACTACTAATAAAGAAGGATCACAGAAAAGAGAGGACGGTAAGGGGTTAATAAATAGAGAGAGGGAGAGAGAGAGAGAGAGAAAGAGAGAGAGACGTAGAAACAAAGCGAAGGAGAGAGAGAGAAACAGAACGAGACAGAGACGGAGATAGAGAGAGAGGGAGAGAGAGAGAAACACAGAGGGAGAAACAAACAGAGAGAGAGAGAGAAACAGAGCGAGAGAAAGAGAGAGAGACAGAGAAATAAAGAGAGAGGGCGGGGGAATGGATGGATTGATGAGTATGATAAATTTACAACAAAACAAAAAAAGACAGCTAAGATATGAACCAAACCTATCACCACAAAAAAATGAAAAACAGCAACACTCTACTCCTTCATTTTTTACAACAAGAAAAAAAAATCAAAACCTTGATACATTTCGTCATCATACCAGGAAACCCAACATGAAAAGAAATCACGGCTTTCTAGATTGGTGAGGGAACAATCGTTAACGATAAAGATAGCGGATTTATTTCGGTCATCGGCTGGAGAAAAGCCATTATAGCTTGACACGAGGGAATAAATTATGACTCTTTATACGTGAGCAAACCGTGAGGAATTTCTGGTTTGGAAGCTTAAGATTGTCTTTGTTGTACGGGAAGATAAAGCTCAAAGTTTCGGAAATATAGATCTATACAAGTGCGTTTTACAGAGATGCGCGGGTGTTCATTTTGAAATCGTAGCGTATGAAATCATTTTTAGAGAAGTTCGAAAATGTGTGACTTTCATCTTTAGCCGTGAAGTTCAATAGTTATTGATGTATTCGATTGATATCAGTAAAAAAATTGCTGACTTTTAAAGAAAAGGTGTTTTTAAAATGTAGGTGTACTTTACGTAGATCTATTGTGTCCTTTTAGCAACCCCCCCCCCCCCTTTCCTCACCCCTGCCTCTCAAATCCCCAACCCGCTTCAAAACCATCTTTCTATATAGCCATTAAAAAAAAACATGTTTTAAATACAAGAACACAACATGAAAATCTATGACACAAAACCGATGTGTTTTTACGTTTTTAGATTATTTTGACATAGCGTTAAAGGAACAAGGTGCGTTTTCCATCTGGTTCAGCTTTTACGGTTGCTTAGAAGAATGAGATCATCAACTCTTTTTAAAAAAAAATAATATTTGTGTCCTAAAAGTTTAAACTCATACAGACGGTCTATGATCATAAAGCACACAGGTGAAAATTGTTTTTGTTTTTTTAATGGTAGCCTCATTATAGACTATGTTGGTTTTTGTTATTTATTTTTTTTTGTATCTTTTGTCAATGATTGTTTGATTATTCGTCTGTTTTACTGCTCATATTCGTCTCATCCCACTGGCTGTTCAAAAAAAAAGAATGAAAACCGCAGAGCAAGATGAGTGCACTAATTGGGCTGCCTGCGCCAATCAGCTGTTTGATGTTTGCCTGACTGGCCAGGTCGGGACAATAACATCGATCTGAGGCCGCCAGTCTGTAGCAGGGAGGCACCTGGGTTGTATAGTGGTCTAGTGCTCTAAAGCAGCGAGCAAGAGGTGCGGCGTTCAAATCCCAGCATGTTATCATCTCTCAGTAAACGACTCATTTGAAAACTTGGCGATTGTAAAACTATTCAGAGATAATTCTTGGGACCCGTTCGAGATATAGCTATTTTAGTTGCTGGCATTGGGTGTTACAAAAATCACGATCAACCTAGCCGACATCAATACGAGAGAAATGTTATAAAAGACGTTTTACAAGCTCTACTGCAGGTTAACAAAGCTCAATACTTTTATCTGTTCGCATTGCTTGAACAGTGTTTGTCTATATGTTTTGTGTGCACTGCATTGGGATCCTAGGTTGGTGTCTCTGGGTGTTTGTTTGGTTATCAAACGATAGCGCAGTGGGCGATATTCAGTGGTGAAAAAGTTCAAATCTATAGTCACGGAAAAAGAAACACGGAAAATATATTACTAATGGTAATGCAGAATAAAACAAAAAATACAAGAAATCATTAATGCGCTTCCTATTGTTGAACTAAATTTACTAACTGAGGTGTTCTTACAATGCAGCGCAACTATTAAATTTGTGAAATCGTGTTTCCCATAGACTTTTCGTTTGTAGATTGGTAACAGCTTTTTGTTTGCGATGCTGAGAGAATAGTATTTTAACCAGAAAGAAAATAAGTATACGGCCTTGTTGCGGTTTTAATTAGCATAACAATATTCAGAGGCGTATAAAATAAATAGCAGATTATACGAATTTGTTATGCGGGCAGCTCGAAGACAAAAAAAGATAATTATATAGTATGAGCTTTTTTTTATAAAGTGTGGAGAGAAGGCTGGCGATACGAACATGTTTAATGTATGTCCCTTCCGAGAAAGATTGAAATAGAGAGAGAGAGAGAGAGAGAGAGAGAGAGAGAGAGAGAGAGAGAAGAGAGAGAGAGGAGAGAAAGAGAGATAGAGAAGGAGAGAGAGAGAGAGGGCAAGCTATTAAGATATAAATATAGTGGACTTTAAAACATCGACGGTTCAAAGATAGATAAAAGAGAGCATAAGCGTTTATTCCAGTCGTTTATTGATATGGATGAGTGATATTATAAACGATCAATAAATCTATGGCAGACACTCAGAGTAATTGCCCAACAAACAGCGACATAAACCGTCTTTTATGTGATACGAATGATTTGGCACAAGATCAAAACAAAACTGATAGATAATTAATAATAGATGTGCAGATAAAAAACAACAACCCGAAAACCTAGGATATAAACGGAACGGTTCATTTCATATAAAAAAACAACCCTGTAAAACAAAATCCATTATTTACTAACATAGTGCTTAGTGCGAAAACTGTTATGAGAACTAGAACTAAAGTAATAGAACTTGAAGGGGTAATCGATGTGTATATAGACGGCTAATCAAGAGAACTAGAACTTTAGATGAGAGAGAACACTGTCAGTATAATTATTTATCGGAAAATCGGAAGTGGCATGATAGGGCTATAGTCATCATAGTTTCCTGAAAATGGATATATTGAGTTTACCAACAGACACTTATTACCCGATTAGTATTTGTCAACAGAGCCGTTGTTGAACTATGTCTTCTACAAATCTCTTTTTTCTTTCTCTCTCTCATATCTGTTGAGGGCTACCAACCCATTTAGCCAGTCACACAGGACTAGTTTAGGGAAAATTGTAAGGAAAAACGGGTTCTGATACAATCTTTGGTCATACCTTGTTTTTCTAATGACTAGTAAACAATAGCGCTACCTACTGATCAATCTGACTAATTCGAACAGGTCTAGTAGAGCACATTCCACGGATTGGATTGGTGTCAGTTATACGTGACTGGGGAAGGCAGTGTCTTAAATGTTCAGATATAAATTTACAGACCCGTCACCACATAACATCCTCTGTGGAAACCTACAAATCATATTTAAAAAAATTATGAGTGCTTTTCTCTCACCAAAAAAACAACAAAACAAAACCCAGTCCATAAATTGTTAATTGAGCGACAATATAGGCAAGAGCGCTAACCTACTGAGCCACCCCAGCGTCCTGCCCATCCGCACTCACCCCGGGTGGACGAAGACCTGGTCCCATGTCAATCGATACTCGAGGCCTGGCCGACTTCCTCGCCGCGACAATTTATTCAAGTCAGTGCACCAGCCAGCGGGTCGAACCGGCTCTTGGTGTTTAAGTGCGGTAACCGGTTATCGGGTATTGGGTATCGGGTATGCGCGGTCTGTTTGGTTCGTTTTGTGGTGTGTTTGTTATTTGTTTGTTTTTTTCAGTTTGGAATATTGCAGATTTTTTTGCCTTATTGTTAATGTAGTTGACATATACCCTCTTTTTATGTCTTTGTCTTTGTACCCCCCACCCCCCACCCCTCTTTCTCTCTGTTTCACTCTCTATCTATACGTCTATATATGTATCTATATATTTATCTATTTATTTATTTACCTCGTTCTTTGTCTCTTTCTAGTTATCTCTTAACGTATTTCTTTTTTATATGCCACCCCCTCTCTCTCTCTCTCTCTCTCTCTCTCTCTCTCTCTCTCTCTCTCTCTCTCTCTCTCTCTCTCTCTCTCTTTCTCACATCTCTCTTTCCCTCACTCTTTCACTTTACCGTTACTACTGTACTTCGACATCATGGGCACAATATTATCCTAATGTGAAGACGAACCACAACTCTAACTCTAACTCTAACTCTTTCGACATTATAGGTACAATGTATGTCTAACTGTCTCTCTCTCTCTCTCCATGTCTGCCTCTCTCTCTCTCGGCCTGTCTGTCTGCCTCCCTCTCTCTCTCCCTCTCTCTGCCACCCTCACTGTTTGTCTGTCTGCCTGTGTGTCTGTCTCTTTGTCTGTATGTCTGTCTGTCTGTCTGTCTCTCTCTCTCTCTCTCTCTCTCTCTCTCTCTCTCTCTGTCTCCCTGTCTATAATGGGATCTCTTCATGTCCGTGAATCCGGTTAAGCAACTTGTTATTTTTATTCGAATAAAACTTGTTTGGGTTATCCATGCGACAAGGGCCGCCAACCCAACCAGGTGCCAAAGTGTACAAATCTAACCTAAAAAATGCAAGGAAAGTCTCAAAGATACGGCCTTGAAGCTTCAGGTTGGCAGCTCTGTGCCCCGTCACCGAGCCAAGACTGCGGCAGATGCTCAGATCAGAAAATTAATCCGTTTTCCTCTTGCCTCTTTACTACTGCCTCTTCATCGCTCCCTCCTCTTCGCTTCCATTTCATCCCTCCCATTCACTAACAGTTACTCCTCTTTACCTCCCCATCTTTTTCCCTCCCACGTCTTCGCTACCACTTCCTCTCTGTTTCCCCCTCTCTTCTGTTCCCCCCTCCGCTGTGTGCCCCCCTCCCCTCTGCCCCCCCCCTCCCCCCAACCCAGGTAGATCAGTTCAGGTGTGTGCTCGACCAATCATAATGTTTTTTTTTCTGATTGCCGTCCAGACCTACTGCCTATGACTCTGTAGCGTCGGCACTGAACATATTTTATTCATCCTATCTCTTTATTAAAGTTCATTGAAGTTAGAACACATCAGCTCTCTATCTTTATGTTTGTTTGTTTGCGTGTCTGTAGTCTTTGCTTTATTTTTATTTTTTTTATTATTGTAAGGCTTATGTTAGGTCAATGCTACAGATTGTGAAGCGTAGATAAAGCAAGTCTTGGCTTGTGATAAAGTTTGACAGCACCAGCATTGAATAGACATAAAAGTAACAAAATAAATGTGTTAAGCGTTGAAAGTGTTGGGTTTTGTTTTTCAATGACGTGACACGTTCGCGACGAATGGGGAAACAGTTTATATTCAATGTCACTGATACTGAGGTATCTCTTTCTTATCTAAATTTTAGGAAAAATTATATCCTGATAAGAAAGCAGGCGTGGAATTTTTAAAACGAAAGTTATTTTTAACTTGAAGAAAATAAGCAGCATAGACAGGTGTGAAAATCGTGTCAACAAAATAACTCTCTTTAAAACGATTCTATATGATGGAGAGATTTTATGTCTTGCAACAAACTCTTTGCACAATTTTGTTTTACCTATAGAACTTGTGAAATATTAATGCCGTCATAGTTATTTCTTATAACGTTGATTTTAAGTAATCTTGACAAAAAGTGCAATTTTATTTTTTTTTTCCTTAGAACGAAGACGCTATATCCCATTACATCTGACATACCTGTGAAATTTTATAATTTTTTTTTAAATAGGACTGCTAAATTTGTTCATCACTGTATTGCAACAAAGATGTCCTATCACTCATTCTCTTTATCTTACTCTCTCTCTTTCTCTCTCTCTCTCTCTCTCTCTCTCTCTCTCTCTCTCTCTCTCGCCTATTTTTCTGTCTTTCTCATCCTCCGTCTTACCATGATTGTATCGATTTATATTACTCTTATATTTTATTTTACAAAAGACCTTCTTTTTCCTTTAAACTTCAACCTGGCATATGTTTCTTTTTTTTTCTTTCCCACAGTGATGTCTTTATAATCGAGATAGAAATAGAACTAATGACATAACCGTCCGTACGTCTGCCAGAAGAATGACGCCATAGGATAAAAACGGCTAGGCATGCGCAATGCGCGACTGACCTAAATTTGTCCATCCCACAATTCCCCAGCGCATTTTTCATTTGTGATTGGCTTGTCGGATTCGGTAAATCTATGCGCCTATTACTGTAGACGTTTGCTAATTTCGCATTCCTATTCATAGTGCAAGAGTAAGTTGCAAACACACCTATTTACATTCCGACGGGGAACCATGATAAATATTCATTGGTTTTCAGGCCATAATAAGACCGTAGCTCACGTGGAAACCGTCCTGTCTTGAGTAGCTGAGAAAGGGTGGAGGGGAGGGAGTGGGGAGGAATATAGAGAGGAAGAGGAAAACAGCAACAGTGTGATTGTACCGAAATCTTCGATTACCAGAACCCTAGATGGGGGTTTCCCACAACAGATTGTGTTATAATGGTAGCTGGGAGTTATGACAAAGCAATTTAACATCCCTTGTCTGTTTTAGCAAAAAGCCCCAACCAGTCTTCCTTTTGGGCGCTTTGAAAGAAACAACAAAAACTTTGACAGAACCGATATTTGTCAAGGATAAAACCAATGTTTCATAAGAAGTGTCCAAAATGTATACATAATTTGGTCTTTGAACTTTGTGTCGCGAACAGACGAGAATTTTTCACACTCGGTGAATGAACAGTTAAATAATAATATGAAACGTTGAATATGAGTGAAGGGTGAGATAACTTTGTGAAAGGTTGAATATGATTGAAGGGTCAAATAATTCCGAGTATGTGAAAAAGCGAATATGATTGAAGGGTCAAACAATTCCGAGTATGTGAAAAAGTGAATATGATTGAAGGGTCAAACAATTCCGAGTATGTGAAAAAGTGAATATGATTGAAGGGTCAAATAATTCCGAGTATGTGAAAAGTTGAATATGAGTGAAGGTAGAGATAAGTGTGCAAAAGGTTGAATATGAGTAAATTGTTAGATATTATGTGAAAGGTTAAATATTAGTGAAGGGTTAGATATTTATGTGAAAGGTTAGATATGAGTTAATAGTCAGATGATTATGTGAAAGGTTGCATATGAGTGACGTTTCAGATAGTATATGAAAGGTTGAATATGAGTGAAGTTTCAGATAGTATATGAAAGGTTAAATATGAGTAAATTAAACAAAGCGATGGTCCACACAGTCTTTTGTTATGATGGTCACTGATTTAAAGATGAAAAAAAAACCTATTCGGTATGAGAAAGAAAGGCATATGAAGGCACACTATAATTATCTTTAGTAATTCGTTTCTTTTTGTCATGCAAAACTGATGTGTTTATTTCCTAAAAGGTCGGTTTTGTTTACCATTTACTATCGACATGTTTATTTCCGTTTTGTTCATTTTAGATTCTTTTTAAATTAGGTTTGCTTTATACCTTTTCCACATCACTTGCAGTGAGTTATAGTATAATATTAAACATAAAACTACATTATCATTACCTAACCAAAATCGTGAAAATAGGTGCCCCTATTTTTTTTTCTTCTATGAAAACATAGTGGTTTTAAAATGTGGAGTCATTGTTTTACGAATCTAAGACAATGATTCTTCTGCAGATTTTCATTTTAGCCTCACAGAGACGTGAACAGTGCCGTCGTAACTGTTGTGGATTTTCACATTATTTTTATTCATATGATCATCTGCGTCGAATCGTCTATTTCGGATATTAATGTATTACATTTTTTTTTCAAAAGGAGTGTCTTAACTGTGTCATATATCACTGCCAAGGCGATTTTATCACTGGTGTTTTTCACATTTGGAAGGTGTATTGATTTAGAGGATGATTGAATGAACATCCTTTTAATACGGAATTCATTTACTATCTGCCTTTTATCTTGTGTTCAGTATGGAAAGCAATATTTTCTAATCTCGGAAACTTACAGCAACAAAAGTGACTTTAAAGGGTTTTTCAACTATTTCTAAATAGTAGAATTATTAAAGGTTTTGCGAAGTGTACAATTTAGTCACTACAATCCCTCCGTCAAAAGTTCCCATGATATAAAGAAGACCATCGAAAACGTTGTCTGTCCAACGTTTGAGGGAAGGTATATACAACACAAATGGAGCCGCCAAAAAGTAACACGCTAATTTAAAGGAGTTAAAATGAACGCAGCTTCGTCACACTAGTTTTAGACGTTCACCTAGGGACGTAATTACGCCAATCGTCATCATCCTATGTGTGTCATCATAAATCGAAAATCCTTTACTGCCTGAAACTATGACGCCACGGAGAAAACCTGGTGTGGAGTCAGTAGTGCGTGAAACTTACAAACCAGATATCTTCTTCTCCACCATCACCATCAACATCAGCAGCAGCGGATACCAGCTGTGATTTCCCACACATCGCCCGGAACTTTCTTGTCCTGGCCTCAAGCGGGAATCCTCTATCCCATGCCTGTGGCGGTTGGGACCAGAGGTCACCCTCCTCCTCGCCTTCCCTCCGCCATGGATTTGAACAAACGGCGAGACGCGAAGGCGTCGCCCGCGCTAACCGGCGACCGCCCCAGAATCTACATGTCCAACAAAACCCACAACGTGGTCGTGGTCTTCCCCAATGGGGAGATTGTTCAAGGTAAGCTGGAGAGCGTCTCTGGAGAATATAGAAATTAATAACTCTCACAAAGATAGAAGTAACAGATTGTATGTGCATTCTGAGCAACCCACCCAAACATAAAGACAAGAGTTAATACACAGTACCTCTTAAACAGAAAAAAACTTAAAGGCATACAATGAAGAGGTTTCAGTCTTAAAAACACATAATCCTCCCCCACCACGCACACTTATAAGCACAAACAGATAAGAGATTAGAGACAGTCTCGAAAACCATCGCAGACATACAGATTAAGGATTTCACAATCTCAAAAACAAAAAACATAAAAACTCTCACAGAAACAAAAGATTATGTACAGTCTCACAAATACAAAAATTAATGCAGAGATACATTTTTTATGACAGATTATAAACAGCCTCAAAAACACAAAATACCCACAGAAACAAGAGATTATAACCACCCTCAAAAGCACAAAAACCCTCAAAAACTTAGAAAACATAGATTACACACAGACTCAAAACTCCCACAAAAAACCCCACGGAGATACAATTATTATATAAGAGATTACACAGTATCAAAAACTCAATAAAATTTCTTTAAAAATAGACAAATAAAATATTACGCAGAGTATCAAAATTACAAAAAGCCATTAACAATAACATGCAAAAAAGAGATAGTCCACCATAAGAAGCAATCTGATCGTAGCTAGTCAACCAACTTAACTGGACTTATGCGGGCGTCACGTTTTGTTTAAAGCTAATGTAAACACTTTGTAGGTTAATAAAAACAAGTATATAAAATTGTGAAAAAAAATATTGATAGCAAAGAATTGTTGTATAAGGGCTGGCGATAACAATATATTTAAAAAGTCCAAAAGGTTCTTTTTTTTATTATAGAAACTCTCAAACACATCCATATTTCTGTTTTATGAAACAGAGACCCAAACAATGTGGAAAATGGAACAAGGTTTTCCTCACGCGCAAAAACAAAGTCACAAAACATGCAATAGCAGTGTTTTACAGTTTAAAATGTTTTAACAACCCCCCCCCCCCCCCTCTTGAAGAAAAAGAAAGAACGAAAAGAAAAGAAAAGAAAATTTCTCTCACTGGGAAACGTGAATATGGCAATATTTTAACAAAAGTGTGTCCTCATAATAGAAGGACGCGCCTATTACCGGAGCGTTGTCGAAAATAACCGGAATCCTAGAAAACCTCGATCCCTCTGATGGGAAAATTCCTGATTGGCTTGGACTTGCACGGTTCTGCACGGCTCTTAGTGTAACGCACCCAACTAGCTGCGGTTTGAGAACAACAGGGGTCTATCGTGATATAGATAGATACGGCTGATAGAATCGTATCATTCTAAGCTCGCGCAGTGTGAAGTTAAGCCTAGGAAAACAGAATATTTATGTGTTTGTTTTGTTGGATTAGATTAGATTTTCGTGCGTTGAAATGTTCAGGAGTTATTTTAGATTTTATTTTTTACAACCTGCTTTCTGGATTTTATGGAATGTTTTAAGTTTACGCCTGTTTTTTTTTTTTTCGGAGTTGCACTAAAATGATTTTCCAGCTGTCAAAATGTTTTTGAAAAACCTTTTCTCCTATCTCTCTAACACATTTTAAATTAACTTATACAAACATGCCAACCTATTTTTCTATATTTTAAATGTCTAAATCGATCGCGTTTACCGAAGAGGTTAAAACGTTCAACGAATGGGTTTTACAGATGTTCATGGAAAGCATATTATTTTTTTCTTGTATTTTAATGGCATATCGTTAAAATATTTGGTGCATGAGGTGCCAAAGGGAAAGAATAAAAAGAAAAAAACAAACAAACAAAGAACAGAATAAAACATGCAGCATCTGATCAGTGAGAGAAAGAAAGAAAGAAAGTGAGAGACGGAGAGAGCGAGAGAGAGAGGGGAGAGAGAGAGAGAGAGAGAGAGAGAGAGAGAGAGAGAGAGAGAGAGAGAGAGAGAGAGAGAGAGAGAGAGAGAGAGAGAGAGAGAAGGACAATACAGACAATAGGCGGACGGATAGACAGACAGACAGACAGAAAGACAGGCATGCAAGAAGGCAGGCACACACACACACACACACAGGACAATACAGACAATAGGCGGACGGATAGACAGACAGACAGACAGAAAGACAGGCATGCAAGAAGGCAGGCACACACACACACACACACACAGAACAATGACAAAGAGAGCAGTAAAGAAGGAGTATACTTGAGACGTTACACGCCAGTAATATCTGAAAGAAGATAACTCAACTCGAAACTCTGAGAGAAGTGATGTAAATGTTCTCAGGGTTGGAGAAAATGAGGAAGTTATTAATGGCATGGGGCATCTGACACAAGAGAACAGATACCCAGGCACAGAGAGCGGTGCTTATGGTATGAACAAATGTGCAGGGCAGAAAGGGAAAGAAGTGAGGGTAGAGCAAATAGAGGGAGGGAGTATGGGAGAGAGAGGGGGAGGGAGGGAGAGAGAGAGAAAGAGAGGGATAGAGAGGGAGGGAGAGAGGGGAGAGAGAGGGAAGGGAGAGTGGGAGAGAGACGATGAGATAGAGGGGAGAGAGAGGGGAGAGAGGGAGAGTGAGGGAGAAGAGGGGTAGAGAGAGGGGAGAGAGGGAGAAAGAGAGATGAATAGAGAGAGGCAGGGAGATTAATAGAGAGAGAGCGAGGGAGACAGATAGACAGACAGAAAGTCAAAAGGACAGACAAACAGACAAAAGTGCAGGTAGATAGAGGGAAACAATGATACTTAAATAGGAGGAGACGTGATGTAGTAAAAAAAAACAGAAAGAGTGTTAAAAAATATTGAGAGGGAGAGAAAATGAGAAAGATAGGGACAAAACTAAAGGGAGAGGAAGGGAGAGAGAGAGAGGGGGAGGAAAGAGAGAGAGAGAGAGAGAGAGAGAGAGAGAGAGAGAGAGGGAGAGAGAGGTGGCGAGATATCGAGAAAGAGGGGAAAAAAAGTCAAAGACACGTACACACACTCATATTGAGAGACCCAGGTCAAGAAAAAACAAAAGACAGGAACAACGTCTCTAAAAGTGATACAAATGGCACTTCTTCCGACTACATCACCAAGTACATGTATGTACAAACCCCAGCAGATCTTGAAAAATGACGCGAATGCCTATTTGCGAGCTCACCCCACTAATCAACAAAGGGATGGCGTAACAGAACTCACTCCCCTAGTGCGCGAGGAGTGCTGGCGAGCGCAAGACTTCACTGCTCACTGCACAGGGGAGGTAATTAGCCTGACCTTTGCGAGTTGCTTCCCCTTGACTTGATTAGATATTCAAATTACTGGTCGTTACTAGCGGCCGGTGTATCGGCCCGACTAGAAATGTAGGCAGCTGGGGGGTTAATGTGTTACAACTGACTCGATGCCTCTACTTCCAGATTTCTTTCTATCTGTATTGCTTATTCGTGTCTTTCTATTCTTTCTTTCTCTTTGTTTTTCTTTCTCTCTCTCTCTCTCTTGTTTCCTGTAAGTGAAAAGGTGGATAGCGTTTGCTCCCATCAAATGTGTGCCTGTCTGTCTGTCTCTCTGTCCATCTCTCTCTCTCTCTCTCTCTCTCTCTCTCTCTCTCTCTCTCTCTCTCTTTCTTTCTTTCACTTTGCCAGTCTTCCTCTCCTGCTTTTTTGTCTTCTTATACTTGTAAGCGAAACGCAGGCAGAAGGAGTTTTAACGTCTTACGACTGTCTATTTTGTTCTTCCTCTTCATTTCTTCAGTCCTTACAATACATTTCTCTAACTTTGTCTTTATTCTTTGTTTATTTTTCTATATAACTGCTCACTGTATGCCAATCTGTCTGTCCATCTTTTTGTGTGTTTGATTCTGTCTGTCTGACTCTCATTCTTCCTATCCCTGCCTATAACCTCTCATAGGTAATCTGAAAATATTTTTCTCAGTCTATCAAATGTTTCGTCCCTTGCACATTTTCTCCACAACGTTTCTATCCAATTATACAGAAACTCTCATTCTAGGCCTGATCTTTTCTAATTCGACACATTGTAATGAATTCGTGTGTTTTGTTTTCTTACTGTAAATTTGTGAATATCTCAGTTTTGTTCGTATTTTAAAGCTCTGTTTTTATGATTTACGTCCCCTGGTGCGCTCTTTGAATTTATATAAACTCATTAAATTTCAACTATTTTATTCATGAATGTGTCTTTTATTTGCCTACCATCCTGAGTCCATTTCTTCCTTCTATGGATTTTAGTAAACCAATAGCAAAACTTAAGCGAAGAGAGGTATGTTTACTGAATGGCACAAAGATTCTGTGTAGAATAGTGTGCATCAAGACCACAGTTCCAACCCAATCCCACTCCACAACACATACCACTTCAGTGAATTTTCATACGTGAATTGCTACCTTCGAGTTCTGAATTTCTTAATTTGCTATTGCGAATGTAAGTATAATTAGGGTAATATCATAGGATAGCAAGTCTGAATGTTATTTGAGTTTAGTCTCCTTAATTATGGCATTTATGAACTTTCTACTATTAATCCTGCCTTTAATCCGGAGCCTAAATTAAGCCTATACCATAACACATTGTAATTATTATATATATAACCAATGTCACTGTGGTGCGACTCAATCTCGTACAAATATATTTCATTATTCTTCAAACTGATAATAGTAGTAGTAGTAGTGGTGGTGGTGGTAGTAATAATAATACTGGTAACTGTGATAATGATGATGGTGGGGAAAGTAATAGTAAACAGCAGTCGCAACAATAGAGACAATATTATGGTTGTGATGGGGGTGGTAGCAGGGGAAAAAAAAAAAAAAAAAAAAAAAAAAAAAAAAAAAAAAAAAGGGAATGGGGGAACAATACTAAATTAGAACACCAATAGGGTAATATCCCCGGTTTTAACTATCTATCTCCTGCCTCACTCATAAAAAAAATGAAATGCCTAGCCTTGCCCGTCCCCCCAGCGTAGAAGGGAAGGTTTGTCTTGTCTGTCTCAGCCTATCCCCCCTTTCCACTTTAGAACCCCAAAAATTAGGGAACCCCATACATTAGAGGACTAGCCTCATATTAATAGAATGAGCAAGCATAGGATCTATCATGTCTTGCCTTCCTCTTGAGCTTTTGTCTTCTGTCAACGCCGCCTGTCGCCGTATAGGACCCCCCAGGGGAACCTAGGAGACGTTAAACCCGGAGAGAGGGAGAGAATTCTCTCCCTCCCTCTATAGAGAACACTACCTTCGAGTTCTGAATTTCTTAATTTGCTATTGAGAATGTAAGTATAATTTACCTATCACCAGGTAGAAAGTCAAAATGTGCTGTGAGTTTAGTCTCTTTAATGTGGCTACTCAATCTCGTTCAAATGTATTTCATTATTCTTCAAACTGTACGAAAGGTTGGAACCTTGTACCGTCCGGCTCGTAAAGCAAGACAACTACCAACTAGGCCAGTTACATGACCGTCATAATTACTCTAGCCGAGTTTGCATAAATTTTGTTGCTTCGCATGTAACTTTAGCACTGTGGATCCTACTCTGTCGACTGGTCCCCAGACTCATGTGCTTGCAGAGAGAGAGAGAGAGAGAGAGAGAGTTCGGGAATACCATGAATCCTGTTCTTTCCAGTCACATTAAACTAACAACGATCCAATCAGTATATAACAAAAATGGACAAATAAATTGTTTACTGATTGTTGGATTTGAACCAAGACTGCCATTTGCTCCCCAAACCCCACCTTTCCCTCTCTTGCACTTTAGCCGTCAGCCTATTGCTACACCTGCTTTTACTACACAACTACAGCCATATAAAATACTGTGCTGTATCAAGAGACTCGAACCGTGGGCATCTATCTCCATAGCCAAGAGCTCAAGGAACAAAGCCAGTTACAACACCGCTCTAATTAGCGTTGCCTAGGCATCGACTTACGGCTACTATGGTTACCGCTGTTAGTATTACTGTTGCCTTATATCTGCCAACCGAACCAAATATAAAAGTAGGGGACATACATAGACAGAAAATGTAAGAAAACGTATAGAGATCCATACGATTTTTGCCGAAATGTTGGCAGGTCTGCATATTCCTACTGTATGATTGTACTTCTGTGTGACAAGACCTGCCTCCCATGCATACAGCAAAATGGGCATATTTTCAGCTAAATATAATTATTTATGTAGCTGGTAGAAAGCGGTGAATTTTCAGGATTTCTCGTTTTGCGATATGAAGCACTAGCAAAATAAGTGGTTTTTCTTAGTTCATAAGACTCAAAAGGTAATTTTATGTTGAAAAAAGGTTAAGAGACACGGCGTGTAGTTTTAGAACACATAAATTCTAATTTAAGGTCACGTTAGGGCATTGCGCAATGTGACCGGCTGCGACAGGTGTCAATGGTATCTCCGCTTTGTCTCGGGTGTGGCGGTACTTAAAGTTGTCAGACGTCAGTTTTAGGCCCGTCTGCAATATAGCCTATATAATGCTTACATTGAACGTTAAAACAGCTTAGTTTAACTCTTGAGCAAAGTGGTATAACTTTTTGCGAATATATAATAATAGTACAGAGATAGTTTACAGATTCAAAAGGCCCATAAAGCAACACAAATCAAAGTTGAAGAAACAATAACCGCAAGTTAAAATAGATTTCCACCTTTCCCAGCCGTGCTTTTGTTTCGTTAACATTTATTTACTTAATAACTTAATACGTATGGATACGCGTTTTTGGTGAAAAGTTATCAGCTGTGCAGTCTATATAATTATGTAAGATTTATCAAGAGACCCGCGAGTCTGGGTATGTCATTGGTCGGGTCCCTGGTCTCCCGGAAATTGATGCTGCTGCCATCTGGTGGCAGTGGTGGTGACGCCAGTCCTGTAATGATGCGAACATGTAACAAGTAACGAGTAACAAGTAATGGGTAGCACATTGTAGCACGTCACATAGCAAACTGTAGCAAGATTCATCCAATCGCTGGACTCTAGGCTAGTTATCGTCAGTAAGTCGGTTGGTTAGGCAGTGCGATCTAGATCTAGATCTACATCTAGTTACGCGCTAAATATTATTTGTAGTATGTTTCCGGGAAGTTTCGTTTCTGTGCGCGATATTTACACAATCATGTGGTTTCTGTAAGGGCCGTAGATTTAATCTGAGCAAACTTGTGATGCGTGTAATTTCGCTCAGAGAAACAATTGAATGTTTGGTGCACCTTATTTACACATGTGCCTTCCATAGGTATCACATATCTAAACTAAAGCAATGTCAGCATGTTGTAGAACGGTCTAAGGTATTTATAAACAAAAGAAGTCGGTGGAACCAGTTTACTGTTTATTGAACGTTATCAATTTTACACCTGAGGTTTCCCTAAACTTCTAATCTTTGTAAACTTGTGGTGGCATCGTTATTTGATAATCTAATTTTTTTTTTTTAATCGCGTGATTCACACCAATTAAGGGACCCGGTAGCCTTGGATTGAACATCGGCTTCCGACGCAGGATGTCCGAGGTTCGAGCCTCATACTGGTTGGGTCGGTGTCAGTTTAATGTGACCAGCTAAGACATGAGTCATGGTATCCCTGCCCTGTCATACGTCAGTCTTGAGACCTGTCCACAAAATATTCTATAAAGTGATGACGTTGGATGTTAAAGCAACTCAACAAAAACGTACTATTTTACACCAATTGTTTCCGTATTAACCGTGACTCTATTATACTAGATACTCTTTACCGTTCTGATGTAATGATAGTCGAAATCAACAATGTGTGTTATTTACACTAGTAGATACGAGATGAACCATATCTAGATTTCATCTACACAGACCTTTGATATACCTTTCCACAGTAATGATAAATGGTAGACTAAGTCAATTCAAAGACCAGTGTACGCTATTTACATCTGTGCTTTTCATAAACACGTCAGATTCGATATATCCGAGCTTGTTGCATCCCGTTATACAATGAATAACAAACGGAAACAAAATGCACGCAAAGCCAACTCAATACTCACTCAGCTTTATGAAAACCTAGGGATTCCTCCAAAGAATCCCACATTTTCCAGATACAACTTGTCCCCGCGAAATGTCTTAAGAGGTCTGTAAAATTCTTTTATTTTACAAAAAAATATTATTTTTCTACTTTGTTGGGTTTTAAT
>RQTK01000726.1:92374-96824 GCA_003991915.1 Elysia chlorotica
GATGGAGAGAGGGGTAGAGGTGGAGAGAAGGGGTAGAGAGAATGATAGAGAGAATGTAAGAGTGGGAAAGAGAGGGAGCACGGTGTGATTAGAGGAGAGGGAGGGGTATAGATAAATAGATGGATAGATGGATAGATAGATAGCTAGCTAGATAGATAGATAGATAGATAGATAGATAGATAGATAGATAGATAGATAGATAGATAGATAGATAGATAGATAGATAGATAGATAGATAGATAGATAGAGAGAGAGAGAGAGAGAGAGAGAGAGAGAGAGAGAGAGAGAGAGAGACTGTCACTCAATTTAAAATCGACCTTAGTACTCTACACAGCAAACTGTTATAAGATTTGAACAGGAAAGGTTGAGAGGCATAGCCTGTAAGCCACCGGTCATAGTTTTGTTGTTTCTTGAGTTCTTGACGCCCATAGTATAAAAACTAAGGGTGGAATGCACAAACATGTCGTAGCTTACGTCTCGTTGTAAGCCTTCTTATTCTATTGTTACGACAAGATGTAAGCAACGTCTTGTTTGTGCATTCTGCCCTTGGTAATCTCGCCAACGGACGTTCATGAGAGAGATCGTGAGTAAATGAGTGAGCTAGTTTGATTGTCAACATCCAACGTCAGCAAGAAGGTTGTTACGTGTCCGGGTCATAAGAGTAACATCTGACATTTTAATGTGCTCCCTCTCAGAAACAGATCTGAGATACCGGGTGTTTTTTTTTTATCTCAGCCAGTCCTGTTTACTGACTCCAACCCTAACTCCGCCTTATCCCGTCCCAATAATTATATAGGCAGGGTTTCATTGTTAAGTCAATAGTAATAATAAAACTGTTGTTTTTAAGACCTCTTTTTAAAGAAAAAACAATAGCTAGCTGATACAATCAGCAAAATAAAACTATGCATGCTTTTTCCCTCAGCAAAACAAGGGGTATCTCACTAAAACACCTATTATGCTAATAACATTCTAACACTGGTATAATTTATACATATACCTATAATATACAAACGTCAGAGATTAATGTTACAGGTTAATTACTTCTCGATTGCATGATCATTCATGGGAGTCTGTGTTGTTTACAACATCTGCTGCCACATAATGCAGGGTGGCGCTGGGGTAGAACATCGACTTCCGACTCAAAAGGTCCGTGGTTCGAACCCTGGCGGTTTCCGTCCCTACTGGTTGGATTGGTTTCAGTGTATTGTGACCGGCTGAGACAGGAGTCATTGTATCCCTGCCCTGTCTCGTGTGTGGGAGTATATAAAATTGTCCGACTTCAGTCTTATGGCCCTTCCACAATACAACACTAAAAAGTGCTGATGTTGGACGTTAAACCAGTTCAATCCCCACCTCCATCCACTTAATGTATATTAATTACTATAATTGAGCGAGTGATGTCATGCGTAGTGTTGTTGTTGTTTTTTAAGTAACCCCTTTAAACCTCTTTTCAGCGCGTTTCCAAAACAATACTTGGTCTACCCTTGTTCTGTTGTTAGAGCTGTTAAGCCAGCCGAGCTAGTACTCTACACAGCAAACTGTTAAGGATTTGAACAGGAACGGTTAAGAGGCATAGCCTGTAGGCAAGTCGGCGTACCACATTGTGCACAGTACATTACATACGATTTTTTTTTCTGGCCTGAGCTTGTCATCTCTGCCTACTGGTTAGGTAGATGTCAGTGTAGAGTGAACGACTTTGAGAGAAGTCCTGTCCTCTTAGATCTGTGTGGATGGAGGTTGGGGGAGGGGCAGCAGAGACTTTAACCGCGGGACCCGTCGACAACGTAGTTAAGTTTCTGAGTTACGTTTCTGACGCTTGAAGTAAAAAAATTAACGAAAAAAAAATAAACGAAACACCGACCTAGCCAGTATGAAACTAAATTGGTCTAGTAAGGATTCGACCCATTTTTTACATAATTAGAAGCCGTGGAGTCTATAAATTTACTTATAAATCTGTAGCGGGATAAAACCAAACCCTTTCCTAGTTTGATGTATTTGTAGTTACACATCCTTTACGGGGACGGGACCCTAGTAAGGAAAACCCAGTGTCTAATGTAGGAACTCGAACTGCAGTCTCCGGCATAGAGGACGTGTGCTCTAGTCTAGAACCCTTCCCCAACCCCAACCCCACAACTTACGATTTTGCCGCTACCACGCCTTTTCAGAGGGGAGTTGGGTTGGGTTGGTTTAACGGACGTCTGACAATTTTATGTGCTGCCATACACGAGACACGGCGGGGATACCATGACTCCTGTCTCAGCCGGTCATATTATACTGACACCGACCCAACCAGTAGGGAACGCAACAGCCAGGATTCGAACTCGGTACCTTTGGCGTCGGAAGCCGATGTTCTAACCCTGAACCACCGCCCCCCCCCCCTTTTCAGAGGAAAGCGACGAAAGATTATTTATTTAAAAAAAAAAAAAGAAAAAAAAGTTTCGTTTACTAACTGTAGAAGACTCACAGATAGTATTGGTAGAATTGATTCCCTTCTAGGTTAATAAAACGCAACGCTTTACAGAAATGTTGACCTACACTCACTATGAACCGAAAGTATCTGACTGTAAACCAGATTTGCCCTGCCAAACCAACCAGCCAATTTCAGTGTTCGTTTCAGCCAAGAAAGTATAGAGAAATAATGGTAATACGTCTTTTTACAGTGTGAAGTTGGTAGTTGGTAGTTGGTAGTTTTGCTTGACTCAGACCGTATATCGCTGAAGCAGCTATCTCTCGCAGACAATCTGTGAGACATAATAATATATTGTTTAGTTCAGACTAGTCGACAATAAATAGTTCTTAATATACTATGTTTGGTTTTTCTGTGTATCAATTACTTGGGAACGGGGTATAAGAGGAAGATATATTGATGCAGGGAGAGAGAGAGAGAGAGAAAGAGAGAGAGAGAGAGAGAGAGAGAGAGAGAGATAGAGAGAGACAGAGAGAGGGAGAGATAAAGAGAGAGATAGAGAGATCGACAAATTGAAAAACTTTAGAGGGTATGTACGTATAGATTACTTTCAACCCACACAAACAATCAACTAATTCCGTTGTTCCGTTGTTTTCTGGTTTTAATTATTAGTTTTGTTTCTTGTCTTGTTTTTTTTTTTAATTTCATCATTGTGTTTCCCTCTTTGGAAAAAGCAAATTTGACTTCTTGAAAAATAAATAGTTTTGCAGATTCCTACCAGGAAAAACGTAAACAGATTTCTTGCCACAATAGAGAAACATGCGATGTAAAAACTGTCAAGTACAAATTTAATAGAGGTTTAGTTTGTCAGAGTAGAGGGCACTTCTTCTTACGAGAGGCCCGTGGGTTCGATACCCGCTCAGCACACTTTGATTTTTTGTTGTTGTTGTGAATAATGGTGAAGTTGGAGTCTATCTTTACCTAGCATTGACCAAGACTTTAGTGTCGGGTTTTCCGCCATAGGGTCCCGACACAATATAATTATGATTTTCCTTTTACACCTGAAATAACGATCAAAGGTTTTGATGTTTGAATCCCTAGATTTCTTAACCGACTCTATAACTTCAGGAAACTCGTGGATGTAAAGTATGCCATACATTCCGGTGACTCATTTAATCTGTTAATTTTAACCAATCTTGTTATTTTGCTTTTTTTTTGTTTTGTTTTTTTATTGTTTTTGTTTCTACGTTGTTTAGTTTAGATTTATAGCAAACACAATTCACACCATTTAATCAATATATACACATCTTTCCTTTAAAAAAAACTTTTTTTTTTTTAACCAGTTTTACCAAAGCCCCCATCTTTGCCTTAGCATCCCTTAGCGTACAGTATTGCTAGCTTATAAACAGTACAGTGTACAGTGTACACCAAACCCATAGCACGATTTATGTAGGCCTATACATTATTTATTATCAGAAATAGGTTGGGGACAGAATACTAATAGACCGATTTGATGAATGGCTGATTATTCCTGCATGCAAGTCAAATTAGCTTTCCTCATACTACCCACTGCAAGGGAAATAACTCATGATAATTGGCGTGTATATATATGTCCCAGTTTGCTCCGGGGAGAGAATCATGTTTTCCTACATCGCTAACGGTGGCGATATATAGAGCCAGATAAAGCTAAACAACTCTACAGAATCTGATAGAACAGTCAGCAAACCCAAAAGATAATCAATGTAGCGCTATAAGTGTGTTTTAAGATTCCGAGGGTTATAGGAAGATAGAGGGAAAGAGGGGTTACTTAAAAAAAAGAGCCTGGAAAAGGAGAGAAAAGAAAAGTTCATACTAAAATATTTTCCGTGGTTTTGGGGGTTACTAATCTACTCCACGCAGTGTTAATTTTGAATAATTATTCTGCACTCTTTCTCCTTCTCCTATTTTCTATGTCTCTTTAAAGTGTAACTTGTTATTGCATTTTGCTTTCAGTGCCGGATTTAAGACTAGACCCCCAACAAAAGACCTTCTCCCTCCCTCCCC
>RQTK01000726.1:122593-152148 GCA_003991915.1 Elysia chlorotica
TAAAAATAATAATAATAATAATAATAATAATAATAATAATAATAATAATAATAATAACAACAACAACAACAACAATAATAGAATGGTAATATAAATATTAGCAAACACTATTATAATTTTTAAAATAACAGTGAAACTTATAATAAAAACGTAAAAAAATAATAATCAAAACAATAATAATAACAATACGGCAATATCATCAACAACAACAACAACAACAGCAAGGTGTAATCTAGCCTGGCCCCTGCCTTTCACACCAGAGTGGCGTTGACCTTCGGGAAAGCCCGCAAGGGACGCCCAAAGCTTTTAGTGAGCATATTCTCAGCGCCCGAGGCTGCTCTCTTGGAGCTGGGAGAATAATGTTATTGATTAGTTCTCACTTGATAGCTGCAGTTCCGCGCTTTAAAAATGTCCAGATACAGAGAGCCCAGATATAGGCATTGTCATGGCTTCGAGAGAGCGGCAGATACAATAAGGGTCAGGTATTGTCATCGTTAGAGTGTGAAATACGATTAATGGTCATTTTTGTTTTGTTTATGGTTTAATTAATAAGGAGAGTTCAATAGATGGTCATTATTGACATGGTTTGGTGAGAGCGAAAGATGCGATAGAATGGTCAGATATGTTTATGGTTTGGTTAGAGGGGGAGAAGCAATAGATTGCCAGATGTTGTCATGTTCATGGTTTAATTGGAGCGAGAGATACAATAGATGGTAAGATATTGTCATAGTTTGGTTAAAGCGAGAGAAACAATAGAATGGTCAGGTATTTTCATGGATTGGTTAGAGGGGGACATGCAAAAGATGTTCAGATATTATCATGTTTATAGTTTAGTTGGAGCGAGAGATACAATAGCTGGTCAGAAATTGTCATCGTTTAGTTGGAGCGAGAGATACAATAGTGGTCAGATATTTTCACAGTTTAGTTAGAACTAGATATACAATAGAAGGTGATGTATTGTTATGGTTTATTTGGAGTAGAAGGTCAGATATTGTTATGGTTTTGTGAGAGCTAAAATACAATAGTGGTCAGGTATTGTCAGTGGTTTGATCAGAGCGGGAGATACAATAGATATGTAATGAATTCAAGGGGTAGAACATTGGCTTTCGACGCAAAAGGACCGGGTTCGAGCCCTGGCGATTGCGCTCACTACTGGTTGGGTCGGTGTCAGTTTAATGTGACTGGCTGAGATAGGAGCAATGGTATCTCCGATCTGTCCTGTGTGTGGCAGCACATAAAATTGTCAGACGTCAGTCTTGGGGCCCGTCCATAATATAGCCTATATAGCGCTGATGTTGGACGTTAAACCAATTCAACAACCACTAAACAACAATCTCATTTCTCACAAAATGGTCAAGCATCTTTAAACCATCCATGCGGATATTGTATAAAAACCTCCTTCGAACTAAGGTGACGTTAAGCTGGTAGAGAGCTTTGCGACCTCCAATCAAACAACAAAATCAGCAAACATTTTTACTGTGGGAATTTGGAGGTGTGGCCCAGACTGAGCGAATCTATAGTTTAAGAACGTGTTTTGACTAAAAAAATGAATGAAATGTACAAAACTAAAATTTCACGAGCTTACATCTCTATTTTGATAATTTATTTGGCTAAAAATAGTATGAATAAAACAAATCTTTATATATTGGCCTGAAATCTCCCTTTAATAAATTATATTATTTTTGCCTAAAAATTTACAAATAATTATAATAATTATACCTAAAATTGTATTTTCACTGACTTACTCGATAGAAATGGATGTAATGCAAAACTAAAATGGTGTAGCCATTTCTATGGACATTCATTCAGTGTGTACGAGATCCAACGCTCCCCTTTAAGTCTCTCATTTCAACGTTTGGGCTGTTACTACAACTTCTTTCACATTCATATTTCTAAAGCAAACAGATTTTTGTTTCACCATAATATCTTGGTTTGAATGAAAGCGTTATGATTATCAAATATTAAAACAGACCATAGTAATTATGGCATTGAAAGAACGGGGCGATTTTGGTATGAGAAATCGGATAATATTCATTTTTCACGAGATTTATAGCGCAGAATGCGATCTAGTCTGACTAAATCCCGTTGGACTTTAAAAAAAATTACAACCACTAGTTGAGACCCCATAAAATTCGTTGGAATTTTGGGGTGGACAAGGCTGAAGGGTTAGATGTATATATGAATTAGAACTGTGCTAAAACTCAAACTATCTGTACCTTTATGAATTCACATTGTTTCGCGAAGAGAACGATGCACCAACTTTTTAATACACCCATAGGAAATCGCTATACATTTTTACCCTCTTTTTGTCGTTTAATTGATATTTGTAATCTTTCGATTGGACATATTTATAAGTCATAGAAAATTGACCCATATGCTGTTAGTTGTTTTATAGGTTGTTGGATTTCTTAAAGTAGGCTAAAATTCTTCTGAATTTAAACAAATTAACCAATTTTGAAATGTCGCTGTGTGCAGGTTAAAATGGCGCTCTTTAAAAATTCAATATTCATTGTGCGTTCGATTTGTTTGTTGTTGAAGGAAAGCGATGAAGCAGCTGTATCTGTTCGTATTAATGAAATTACATTTCTTGTTTTATTATTTTGTTGGTTTTTGGCGCATTCTGGTGAAATGAAACAGTTTTCGTCAAAATAATAATGTGCTCATGCACATTCACATACAAAATACCACCTACTTGGATAATTTCGTAGCTTTATTTTGTGCGGTTTTAGAGATTTTGGGATTCGAATATGTTTGTCCTTGCTGCATTATTATATAAGATAGTACGTTTCAAGTTAGATTCAAATTAATTTGTTTATTTTGTTGTTGCTTTTTGTTGTTCTTTTCTATGTTTTCTTTTATAAAGTAGTACTTTTGTCAACAAGGTTTATGTATTGAGCCGACTCGTGAAACACTCACGGATTCTTAACCTTTTTTTTTTAAACAAATTGTTTTTGTTTGAATATTAGTTGATTTTATCGATTTATTGGTTGACGAAGTTTACGGTTTATAAAATGTTAGTATTCATTTCGATTTGAAAAATAAATTAAAGAAAGTAAACAATGAAAGAACTCTCGGTTTTCCCAGAAAAAAACAACTCTAGGTTAAGAATTTTATAGAAGGCCCCTTTTACAAATTTTAAACACCCGTGCTTAGAAAAAAAAGGAATAACAAAACTAACCCAAAGTTTTTTACAAGTTAGTTATAATGAAGGGGAGAAGTACTATACTGTCAATGAACAACTGGGTTATAGTCAGCCAACCTCACAACCATACGTCAAAAAACGTAATTTGTTCCCATTTTCTTTCTCTTATTTTGATTAAAATGTACACTTTGAGAGGTGTTGGGGTTGACAGCATTGCCGAGACCAATAGGAAGAAAATGTTGTGGTTAATACTTTCAAAATACTTTTTAAAAAAACCTTAGGGGAAAAGCAGAAAAAAGACAGCTTTGCCGCGTTAGCTCAGCTCGGGAAGAGAGAAAGGAAAAAAAAGTTCCATTTTCTTTTTAATCTATTCTTGTGTTAGATCTTTTTTCTGATTTTTATCTCAATTTTTTTTAGGAGCGTTGTTCATTTTGCGTTCTCTGGGTTGTTTTTTTGCTTCCCGTTGAAGATGTAAACGAGATAGGGGTTTTATTGTAGGGCAAAGATCTAGTCTAAGAGTTGGGAAATTAATTTTGTTGACTCGAAAAGTCGACCAAAAAACAAGGCTTAGACTACTCTTTTCAGGCTGTTTTTAATTAGAGAGTGTGTTCGGTGTGTGGAAGTCTGGGTCCCTTTTATCTTGATCAGTTCTCCCTGGGGTGAGGAAGCTTCTGCTCCACTTTCATGTGAAGTAGGGACTCTGATCAGAGAAGGATATAGTTACAGAGAGATGGAGAGAGGATGTAGTTACAGAGAAATAGAGAGAAGGATATAGTTACAGAGAGGTGGAGAGACAGAGAGATAGAGAGAAGGGGGTAGTTACAGAGAGATGGAGAGAAGGATGTGGTTACATAGAGATGGAGAGAAGGATGTAAATACAAAGAGATGGAGAGAAGGATGTAGTTACAGAGAGATAGAGAGAAGGATGTAGTTACAGAAATATGGAGAGAAGGATGTAGTTACAGAGAGATGAAGAGATGGAGAGAAGGATGTAGTTACAGAGAGATGGAGAGAAGGATGTAGTTACAGAGAGATGGAGAGATGGAGAGAAGGATGTAGTTACAGAGAGATAGAGAGAAGGATGCAGTTACACAGAGATAGAGATAAGGATGTTGTTAAAGAGATATAGAGAGGAGGATTTTTAAGGGTTGTTTTTTTTGTTGTTGGCTTTTTTTTCGGGGGGGGGGGGGGATATGGTGAGCTTTGAGCTCAGGCGTAGATGTGGTTTTTTTCATTTATGGGCCGTCTATGAAGTTTCTTGTGATAAAAACTCTACTTCTATAAATTTATTTTCTCGACAGTAATTGGGGTACCGCGTAGAATAACATTGTATATTCATTTTTGTAAGATATACATTTTTTTCCATGAAAAATCTATGTCCGGATGTATACGGATGTATTCTCTTTTATCGGTGTTCTTTCGAACCTGTGTGAATGTCCCATTTTTAGACACAGATTGCAGATACAGAGAATTACACAGAAGGATGTATGTGAAGAAAGATACAGAGAAGGTTGTAGGTACAGAAAAGCTGCGATTTAGTTTCATAACAAAATAGTCAAATAGATACAGAGCGGAAAAGAAAGGGATGGAAGATACGAAATTTTAGAGGGTGGGGATAAATAACATTATCAAATGGACAGACAGACATACACAGACAGACAAGCAGGCACATAAACATTTAGATAGTCAAACAGACAGACAGAAAGACAGGAATGCATATAAATGTATAGAACGACAGACAGACAGACCCCCAAACAAATAGAAATGCAGTCAGATTACTTACAGACAGACACCGAAACAGGCAGGCAAACAGACAGACATACAGACATACATCACAAACAGATCGCCAAACAAACAGACAAACATACCAAACAGACAGAGAGACAGGCGGACAGACAGGTATACCAAGTTCCAGAAAGTAGCGGAGTCTGTAGTGAGTAATAATCAGTTTGGCTTTAACTAGGGACATGACAAGATAGCATTTGTTAATAGTAGATGATATATCTGAACATATTAGGCAAAATAAGTTAGACGGGATTATGCTGTGTATAGATTTTTAAAAGGCCTTTGACACAATATCCACATCCTTTATAATCAATGCGATTACGAGAATAGGATTTGGTGGTTGTTTTATAAGATGGATTGATATTCTATTAACAGATAGAAAGTTCTGTGTGCAAAATGAAAGTATCGAAGATTTTTTTATGACACGCCCCGATTGACAAGGGTTTTCTATCTTGTCTTTATTAGTTGCTATAGCAGCGGGATTTCTTTCCCTAAACATCTTGGAAGAGGATAAAATCAAAGGTATTAAGATTCCGCCAACATACACTGTAAGAATACTGCAATATGCGGATGATACAACATTTTCCCTGAAAGATTTAGCTCGCACAAAAGAAGTGCTGTCTTGGCTATTACAGCGATTCGGGTCTTAAACTTAATAAGGAAAAATCAATGCACATGCCACTTTCAGCGAATCATAATCTAGTGGAGGCCTTTCGAGGCATGAAGAAAACAAACAAATTATTCAGCACCTAGGCCGCAATGAAAGAAATAAACAGGATTATATTCAAGCTTCTTTTGAAAAAATAGATACAACACAAAAACTTTTGCAACGGTAATAAGAAGCACGCTGTGCTTTCCCTTTATCGATGGGAAACCCAAAATGATAGACATCGAAAAAATGCAACAATCTTTTATGGTTGATAATGTAAGGTGTCTTATCTGGAAAAAATGGAGAGTTTGAAAGATCTTCCCCTATGTTTTCTTAACACGGTAGGCGGCGCTGTTGCTTTCCTAAGTCCTATCAATATTAAGGAATACAAAAATAAGATTTGAGCAATAGCGAGTTCTGCAGAGAATCACTGAAGTTATGTCTTAAAAATTTCTACAAAGATAATGCTGCTTACCCGGTTTGTTATCAGCCCTTGTACAATAAAATCGTGGTAAGGTACAAAGCGAAATATCCATTTCTAGAATCATCTATCAACAAGGGGGTTTTATAAGGCTAAAGATGTATGGGCGGAGTTCAACACATCTCGTTGGAAGGTTTTGTCAGTCAGTATAGAAATTACTCAAGAGCCCTTTTAAATTATGATGCTTTTTTCAAAGCATTAAAATAATAGTACAGAAATAATGATAATTCGTGATGCAGTGTATGATTGTACAGCTCTATTTCTGCAGAAGGATGATTATGGTTAAACTAAACTGGAAACGACTATATGAGATGACACAGACCGTTGAATAACCTTTTATAAACAATATGTGGGCACAAAAGTATGGGGTAAGTTTAAAGGAGGGATACAGGACTATAGCAACGGAATGCACTGCCAAGACTCGACTGCGAGTAACCATGTCATTCTATAACAACGTGTTCTAGACGGCTATAAAGTAACCCAGTGGAAGGTCCTTCATAACATCTGGCCGACCAGTATACTGTTTTAAAAAAAATGGGTATCAGGAAATCAGAAAATTGCCCTTCGTGTGGAAGTAAAGACCACACGGAACACTTCTTTTATCCGTATCTGCAGACGTGAAAAATATATGGCAATACATAGAATCTATGATGAAAGTTCATCTTGGAATTCAGGTGCGGTGATTCTGGGGATAATAAATAGAGATGGGATGAGTAATAACCAGATAAAAAAGATAAATCAGGCAATTCTTAAAGTGAAGTTTACTATATCTAAATATACATATGGAGCAGCTAAACTGAGAGAATTTACTTTCAATCAAGAAGTCTCCCAGAGGAAATTTTGGGTTTTAAATTTTTTTTAAAACAACATAGTTAAAAAAAGACAAAAACAAATGGCTAGACAAAAAGAAATATTCCCATTTCAGGGATAGCAAGATAATTATACAAAGAGGCTGTGTCAAGAGGGAAAAATACACAGGAAAAGGTTGCAAAGGCTTAACAAAACTTAACACCGCTAAGAAGAGTAAGTTTGTCAATGTTTTCAAGTTTTCTGTTTTATATTTACACCTTTGATAAACCCTAAAGCGTTTTTGCTTGTTTAACCAGTAATACATTACATTACGGAATATTACATTGCTTAGTTATCTAAACATCGTGAAGTCCACTTACACGATCTCCTTGAATTGTTTCATTTCTTTGTTTATTATATAAAAGGAAATTTAAAAAAAACGAGGAGGGGGAAATGAAAAGAGAGGGATGGGCTTGGGGTGCTTCTTCAATCATTTACCAAACTGGCTCTATAATCTGTGTCGGAAAATTCGACCTGTACCTAGGTTCGAAAGAACACTGATAAAAAAAGAATACATACGGACAGCAACCCTCGTAGTTCTATTTTTTTCTGTTTATTTATTTTTCAATGTCTATAAGCTACGATACATTATTATCACAAGTATGAATAGCATATCCCCAGTAGCACTGATTGCTATCTAGTTATTAAGTGAATAAATGTATTTATAAACATTTATAGATTTTTTAGATATCAAACAAATCATTCAATACAAAATATATACTTGCAAAACACGTATGCCTGAGCAAAACTCTCAGCCAAAAAAAAATTAAAAAAATAAAAGATAGTTATACCAAACAGGCAAGGAAGAAGAAGGATTACATGGAAGATCGAATACAGTCCCAATTTAAGATGAATGAGTAAAAAGTAAAAACCATCTCTAAGAATGCTAGTCCATCTCACTTTCTCCCATCTCCCGGGGCAGTGTACCAAAATAATTAGCAGTTATTTGAGACGGGGGCTCGTCGCAGAAATGTCATATTTTGCTGGCAATGAGGATTGGGGGGGGGGGGGGGATCTTTGGCTCTGTTACTAGTAGATCCTCACCCTACCCTAGGGTGGTACCACTCAAGGACTGGCAATTACAAAAAGGAAATAAATTTAGACGGTCGGCTTTCTGTGAACATATATATTCAGAAACCGAAATCGATATATTTAGACGGTCGACTTTCTGTGAACATATATATTCAGAAACCGAAATCGGTATATTTAGACGGTCGTCTTTCTGTGTACATGTGTATTGAGAAACCAAAACCGCGCTTGGAAATTAAATGTATACCTTGCTGGTACTTCCAAGCCGAGAGTAAACACGTAGAAAGGTAGCAAGAGCGTACATAATACAGTGTGTGTGGTGGGTTAGACATAGCTAGAGCTGTAGATATGTACTCAGAGCAGGCACGGTTCTCAGGCGAATGGATGTAATTAAATAGAAAGCCAACTCGAGCAGATCGATCGCACACTGAATGGAAACAGTAGACTGGACTCGCCTGCGAGGGGGCGTCGGGAAATAATTATAATTACACGTACACCGACATATTCTGCTGGTGAAATTCGGAAGATAGAGTGGTACGGAGAAGGATGGATGGACGGATGGATAGATAGATGGATGGATAGATGGATGGATGGATATATAGATAGATAGATAGATAGATAGATAGATAGATAGATAGATAGATAGATAGATAGATAGATAGATAGATAGATAGATAGATAGATAGATAGATAGATAGATAGATAGATAGATAGATACAGAGAGAAAAAGAGAGAGAAGGGAGATAGATAGATAGAAAGATAGATATAGTGTCAGGTTAATAACTAGCGAAATACAAAATAGCTGTATGCTTCTAATTAGACTAAAAATTGGATATTTAACAAGTTAAAAGTCAAAATAAAACGATCACTTCAAAAGCAACTGTATTGAGATGCAGGAAGAGTATAATTTATATAAAAAAAGAAATAGATGGAGATCTCTTTAACATACACGCAGCACTTCGAACTGATCAATTCAATTTTTAGTGCTGGATTCAGTCTCCACGTTAAGTTCACTGAGCAATAGACATTTACGAAGATTCACAAACTCCTTCTTTCTCTCACGTTTACTTTGTCTGTTACCGGTACTTTGTTACTTTTTTAGCCAAGTTTATGAATACTTAAATATATAGATAGATAGATAGATAGATAGATAGATAGATAGATAGATAGATAGATAGATAGATAGATAAATAGATGGATGGATAGATAGATCGGTAGATAGATATAGTGTCAGGTTAATAACTAGCGAAATACAAAATAGCTGTATGCTTCTAATTAGACTAAAAATTGGATATTTAGCAAGTTAGAAGTAAAAAAAAAAGATAACTTCAAAGTCGATTGTATTCAGGAGCAGAAAGATTATAATTTATATAAAAAAGAAATAGATGGACATCTCTTTAACCTACAGGCAGTACTCATGACGGATCAATTCACTTTTAGCGCTGGATTCAGACTGCACGTTAAGTTCACTGGGCAATATATATTTACGAAGATTCACACGCTCCTTCTTTCTCTAACGCTCACTTTGTCTGTTACCGGTACTTTGTTACTTTTTTAGCCAAGTTTATGAATACTTATGAACCTCCTACTGCTTACAGAATGGGCATGAGCTTTTGGAGTTTCGTGTTGCACTAATTTTGAGAAGCGTTCTGGTAGAATACATAATACAGTATATAGACGTCTAGAGGGCACTAATGCATTACCTCTGGGATATTACATTTTTTTTAAATTTGCCGGTCACTTCACTGTGAAACGGTGTTGGATTTAAGGGATGACATTGCAGTAGTAGTTGTAGTTGAGTTGGTTTAACGTCCAGCATCAGCATAGAGGCGATATTGTGGGCGGGCCCCAAAACTGATGTATGGCAGTTTCATATGCTGCCATGCTCGAGACAGGGCGGGGATACCATGACTCCTGTCTCAGCCGGTCACATTACACTGACACCGATCCAACTAGTACTGAGCGAAATCGCCAGGTCTCAAACTACGGACATCCTGCGTTGGAAGCCAGGTCCATCGCGTCTACCAACATTTAATTCATGTCCTGCATTTAACGATCAATGGACAATTGTTCTGCTAAGATTACAAAAAAATAGACGACTAAAATCTGAACGAGTGCTAGTCTAATGTTTGTCAAAGTTTTATGACTTTTTTTTTGCTATATCTGTAACCGAAATGCTAAACTATCGGTATGAATTATTATCATTTAGTTGTCATATACATTGATTTATGTGAGAACATTGCTTTGTTTCGGAAGTTGTAAAAAACGCGTTAAATTTTTTTAATGGAAATTAATTTTGATAGTACTTGAATTTTCTATAACAAGAATTTGTTACGAGTAATTTTGTCAAGTGTCCGCTCATAGATCTAGATTTTTTTTCCTTTGTGGTCAGTTTCTGAGCCATCCGCCAAAAAGCCTACAGTAAATGTAGTTTTGCGATCTTTGCTTTCCAAAAGTTGGCTAAAATGATGAGCACTTTCGTTGCTGGTAGGGTTGGCGGTTCAGGACCTAATGCCCAGACAAATTGTTTGATTCCGTGATGTGACCAGAACGCGATGATATTGCCTTATTACACATAACCAGGGAAATAGTGCAGGTTAAGAAGGGGTTCAGACGGTAGTAAAACTCAGTCTCATTTCAGATTTTGTGAGAGGCAAATTTTGAATAATTATTTCCATGTTTGAAGATCTTGCACGACTAGCAATACAAGGGTATCAAACCGTAATTTAAAAAAATAATATCGTAAAAATTTTTCAGAGGTCTAAAAGTTGAGTTATGCTGTCGTTGTCTTCTTGGACAGCCGGTGTTCGTGTTTGTGTGTGTGTTCCATTCTCATTTCATACCTGCCAAGCTAACCAGATGTCAAAATGTAGGAACGTGAGTGAAAAAAGTGTTAAAAAGAATGTGTAAAATACGCTTTTCTAGCGTCCGGTTGTTAACTGTGCTATAAAAATTGGAATTCCGATCTGTAATGAAGGACGTGATGGCGTGTGGCTTCATCTTTCATTAGCAGCCAAATTTAAAATCTCTCTCTCTCTCTCTCTCTCTCTCTCTCTCTCTCTCTCTCTCTTTTCCTCTCTCCCTCTCTCATCTCTCTCTCCTTTCTCTCTCTCTCTCTCTCTCTCTCTCTCTCTCTTTCTCTCTCTATCTCTCTTTCTCTCTCTCTCTCCTCTTTCCCTCTTTATCTCACTCTCCCTCTATCTCTCTCTTTATTTGTCTCTCTGCCAGCTAGCGTGTAACAACATGAAGCCTGTGTAGCCAACACACCAGATTCGTTTGTCACGCCAGTGCTAATCAATCAGATCGACATTACAGATATTTGTCTGCAGAGTTAGCACTAAACAGACAGAGCTTCATGATGCTACAGACTAAAAATTATTAATCGTGGTGACCTAATTATGATTCCAAGAAGAGAAAGAGCGCTGTGGTGACAGAAATAGACAATTTGAGTGTGCACTAAGGCTTAACAGAGCTTCATGATGCTACAGAAGACTAAATTAATCGTGCATCTGTGGTGACCTAATTATGATTCCAAGAAGGGAAAGAGCGCTGTGGTGAGAGAAAAAGACAATTTGAGTGTGCACTAAGGCCCAACGTTCAACCCGTCCCACACAACATACATATCGTGCGACATACACGACTGACGCACTGCAGCGCACACTGGGAGCGACACGACGTGCAGTGTAACCATGATGGGACAGATGTCGCAACTCACAGCGAAACGGCAGTGTGGCTATATCAAAGAAACGTAATTATCCCAAATCTTTCTTTGTTTATGTGTCTATCAACTGATCTTTCTTTTCAGTGTCTTTAAACACTGTGGCCTTTTCTCTGTATTTATCAATGTAATTAATGATTATTGTGTTTACTTGTCTATGTATGCATAAACGAAATGGCTGAAATAGTTCGCAGTCCATGTGCTAATCAACTTACATATCGCTGTCTTTTTGTTCCTGTATCTATCAATACAGTTTTGTGTGCATTGTGTTGTCTCTTTGTCTACCAATTTAGGTTTGGTTAGTTCTTTAGATGTCATTCAGAACATATCATCTTCGTGTACTCTTATTTAACCACTCGAGTGCGTAGGGGTCGACTTCAACCCTTATTATTGAAAGCAATAATAAAAATTTATATGGCCATTTCGGTGAATACTGAATGAATGTCTTTTTTTGTTAACAACTGTTTAATCATATCTTTGAATGCCTCTTCCAGGATATAACTCATTGGATCAAATTCATCGACAGTTATGCTCTATGATAACCCCATTACTAAAAAATATACCAGAACACTCAATTGGTTAGAGTTATATATCATTCCAACAATAATAACCCATATCTGTGTATACACTCTCTCCAAATACACTAACTCCGAGCCAACCAATAAATATAGAGCAGGGCGATCTTTGGGCTAGACCCTATAATCGAAGCCGTGAGCTCTTTCAACTGATAAACCCCCTTTTTGCGTTTTTTGTAAACTAAGTCCAACTAGTCCTGAATATAACAAACATTGTGAGATCAATAGTATGAAAAGTGGCCTCGTTTTTTAACAATTTTTTAGAGAGAGAGAAGAGAGAGAGAGAGAGAGATAGAGAGAGAGAGAGAGAGAAAGAGAGGGTGGAGAAATTGAGGGTTAAGTTCTTTTTCAAAAGATTTATAAATTGATATGAAGAGAGAGAGAGAGAGAGAGAGAGAGAGAGAGAGAGAGAGAGAGAGAGAGAGAGAGAGAGAGCAAAAATAGAGAGAGAGAGAGAGAGAGAGAGAGAGAGAGAGAGAGAGAGAGAGAGAGAGAGCAAAATTTTTTTGACAAAAAATTGTTAAAAAACGAGGCCAATAAAACAATTATTTATTTATAAATCTTTTAAAACTTAACTCTCATTTTCTCCCCATCTCTCTATCTCCCTCTCTTTCTCTATCGCTCCATCTCTCTCTCTCTCTCTCTCTCTCTCTCTCTCTCTCTCTCTCTTTCTGGAACATCTAAAAACGTGCCATCAAAATCTTTTTTTTTCTTTTGAGATAAGCTTCAAATTCTGAGAGTTGCATGATTTGAAAAAGAGACAAAACGAACACGAAATACGCGAAATAAAAACATCGCCGCGTTTTCCTTTCTGTATTTGAATGTGTCATGTCACTGAAAGAAAGTCACGCATAGCACGTTACAACAATACATGTAGCCTGATGTTTGTTTCTTGAAAAAAATCCTGTTTAATATTGAATTTGTCAGAAGTTGGAGGCGTTGGTATGGGGGAATGTAGAGAGGGTGGCAGAAATACAGACAGACAGAGAGACATAGTTATATAAAAAGGCGCAAACATACAGACAAGGGAACAAATAGATAGACAGAGATTAAACAGACATATCGATCAACAGACTGACTGGCAGACAGGCAGACAGAAAACAGACAAATAGGCAGATAGATAGACGGACAAATAGGCAGATCAGGCAGACAGAGAGAAAAAAGACATATTGAGCAACACACTGACGGACTGACAGGCATACAAGCAGAAGACAGACAAACAGATAGATACGAATACAGTCTGCAAAATTGACAGACAAAACGAGAGACGGTCATGTACAACGACAGACTTTTATACATAGAAAGAGTCATAGAGACAGACAATGCAACAGATTAGTACAGAAACAGATAATATAGACAAAGACTGAGAGTCAATAGAAATATACTTGAAAGCTGATTATAAACATACTGTCATTTTTCCACACAGTTTTGTGTCTCTTTCTCTCCGTATCTATCTCTCTACAGCTCTTTGATTCCCTTTCTCATTCTCTTTTCCTCTATCTCTCACTCTTTCTGTCCACTTCCTATTTCTCTCTATCTCTCTCATCACTGCCCTCTCTTTGTCGCTCTTACTATATTTTCAATATTTCTTATCTATCTCCCACTCCCCTTCTCTCTCTCCCCCTTTCTCTCTATCACTATTTCCATCTGTCGTTTCTATTATGTCTATCTTTTTCTCTCTCTTACCTCTCCTCTATATGTCACTTTCTCTTCTTTTTCTCTCTATATATCTCTCCCTTTCTCTCTCTCCCCTCCCCCCTCTCTCTCTCTTTCTCTCTCTTACCACTCCTTTATCTCTACCTTTCTCTTCTTTTTCTCTCCATATATCTCTCCCTTCCCCCCTCTCTCTCTCTCTCTTTTTCTCTCTCTATCTCTCTCTCTCTCTCTCTCTCTCTTACCACTCCTCTATCTGTACCTTTCTCTTCTTTGTCTCTCGATATATATATACCCCCTTTGTGCTCCTCTATCTGTCCCTTTCTCTTTTTTTCTCCATATACCTCTCTCTCTCCCCTCTCTCTCTCTCTCTCTCTCTCTCTCTCTCTCTTACTCACTTAAGCAGCCCGGAACCCAGCCTCTGTTGTCCACCACACGCGTGTAGCCCCCTGGAACATAAAGCTCAGCACCCCAGTAATTGGCCAGTTGGCCGCCTGCGCATGTTTGAATTGTTTCGCTGGGCAAACAAAATAAGACAGGTTCTCCCAACATACAAGCCCGGGAGAAAAAAAAATAAAAAAAATTTGGCGGTGATTTGATCGGGCTTTCTTCTTTGCAATCTCCGCTAATTGAGATTGTGTTTTCTGTTGGTTTTTTTTTTCTTCTCTAGGAAGGAGTGTATCAATATTCGAGACGATTGCGTTTGTTTTGGTTTTTTCTTTCTTATTGGTGCATTCGTTAGTAACTTGTATATCATGCAGGCTAGTTCTAAGACATACGTCTAACAATGTTACGTTCAATCACACAGACGTCACGGGGACACCAGGGTTGAGTTGAGCCGGTTGATTGTAACAACCTACTGTATAGACTATTTGTGGATCGGTCCCAATACTGACCTCTGACAATGTTACGTCCAACCACATAGATACATAACGGGGACACCAGGGTATTGAATTGAGTCGTTTGCTTGTTTTCCAACATCCGCACTGTATATGTATAGACTATGTTGTGGACGGGCCCCAAGACTGACGTCTGACAATGTTACGTCTTACCACACAGGTAAAACGGTAATCCAAGACTTCTCTCTCAGCTGGTCACATTAGACTGACACCGACCAAAACTTGGGCACTATGCATTAGGTATCCCAATCTAAAATCGAACTGGGGATCTCTTGAATAGAAAACGCGCGTTTTACCGTTGCAAGGGGGGGGGGTGCGTAGTATCCCTGGGGTAGAACATCGGCTTCCGACGCAGGAGGTCTGTGGTTCGAGTCCGAGCGATTTCGCCCACTACTGGTTTTCTCGGTGTCAGTTAAATGTGACCGACTGAGGTAGGAGTCATGGTATTTTCGCCCTGCGGCAGCACATAAAATTGTCAGCCGTCAGTCTTGGGGCCCGTTCACAATAATTATAACCTATAAGTGGTGATGACGTTGGACGTTAAACCAACTCAACTCACTCAACTTTACCGTTGCAGAGAGAGGAGGTAGGGTATTGGTTGAAGCAGAGATGTGAAATCCAGGCCTTGTTTGTCGGAAGGAAGCTCAGGCGGTAGAGCGCGTGTCTTCTTATCAGAAGGTCAGGATTCTGTATTCGACCAGACCGCGCTTTAAGCTTCTGGTTGGGTCAGTGACGGTACAGCGCTGGCCATCTGATACAGAGGTGTATCCTCTCACATTCTCTCTCTCTCTCTCTCTCTCTCTCTCTCTCTCTCTCTGACTCACTGTCTCCCCGTCTCTTTGTGTCTGTCTCTCTGTCTCTCTGTCTCTTTGACTCTGTGTCTCTCTGTGTCTCTCCGTCTTTCTATCTAAATATATGTCTGCACCAGCTCGTAATAGTTGTTAGATGCTTGTCTTGTAACCCGTCAATGAGGTAGCATAAATGCTGCGATGGATGTCAACAAACAGACAAAGGAAAGAAACAATTTATCAATGACAGAGAAAAGTAAAGTTATTGGGTTTCGTCGTCTGAGTATTACTCTAATGTACACAATAAGTATCGAACAATTTCATTGCAGTTTTCCTCCTATGGATCTATAATTATAGCGCTGACGTTGGACGTTAAACCAACGTAACTCAACCCTCTCATGAACACTGTAAAAATAGTAAAACTGTTGTAAAATAGCACCTCCTACTGCTGGTTTTGGTTTTTCCTTTGCTCTCTTCAGACAAACAAAAAACCGATTTGTACTAAGATTAGAGACCTCTTCCGAACAACTATAGAGACTAATTCCCTGTTTAAATAGAATTGCTATGTTTTAGTTACTGTGGTTTTCCTTGATTCAACATCTTTCTTTTCTTTTCTTTTTTTTTTTTTAATAAGATCAAAATCGTTCACCTAATCCAGCTTATATCTTCTTTCGTTCTTTGCTTTGCTTTTTTCCTCTGCATCATCTCTTTCTTTCTTTTATCTGTTCTCTTTTTCTATTGCTTTTATGCCCCCTTCCATAATAATTTTTGGCGACTGTGTGTTGTTTCAACCTTTTCTCTCTTTCTCTCCATCCCTTCCTGTCTATGTTTGTGTGTGTGTGTGTGTGTCCGTCTAACTCTCTTTGTATCTTTCACTCTTTCTCTCTCACTCTCTCTCTCTTTTTTTTACCTATCTCTTTCTTCCTCTGTCTATCTCAATATATCTCTCTCTTTTCCTGTCTATCTCTATCTATTATCTATCTCTAATTTACACCATGAATGACGAACCCACCCCAACCACCCTTTTCCACTAGTACCGCCAGAGACTAAGTTTACTGAGTCTTCTGAGATATCTGAGTTAGTTCACTAAGTTCCCTGAGTTATCTGAGTTCTATGACAGGCAGAGAGAGAGAGAGAGAGATATAGATAGATAGAGAGAGAGAGACAGACAGACAGACAGACAGACAGACAGACAGACAGACAGACAGACAGACAGACAGACATACAAACAGACAGACATAGAGAGAGAGAGAGAGAGAGAGAGAGAGAGAGAGAGGGAGAAACCTGACCAGTGAGCAACCTTCAGAATGCCTCTCCCAAATTGATTAATTAAGTAAAATGGAGTGATGTTTGCTTCCAACACTAGCAATGCTGGACTCAGCTCTGCTCATCGGTAGCCCCTGATGGTAGAGTCCTATCACTGCAATGTGAAGCAGCAGAGCTTTTTCTTCAAACTTTAGATTTAGTGCTATGGGAGTAAGTACGTTGAAGACGATGCCGTTATCTTCGCCCCTGAGCTGAAGGTTGATTTTAAAAGTAAAAATATCCTTAGTGAGGGGTACAAGTTTGCATCATCGTTGTACATATCACCCATAAATTGAGACCAAAATAACTTTTTTATGAAGCGTTTTGGCTAAAGTAAAGTAGGATGTTAGTATTTCTACAACAATGATTTTTTTATATTGAACATTTTGAGCTTCCCTGAGGTTGTTTCCGGTCGAGACCCTACATCAGACTTCATAAACTGAAAATGGAAATGGAAAGATTGAGCTGGAGATTAAAATCAGAATTGTTAAACCAAAGACCACCTTTTTACAAATGATAGGCATTTTAATCACAAAAAGATATCTCTCTAAGTCTGAGAATAAAAAATGTTGACATGTACATCTATAACGACTGTGATATGCGTTGCTGAATCATGGACAATGTATTGCAGAAACAAGAGATGATCGTGATAATGACGATGGTGGATATACTTATTAAGAATCTGTGTGATCCAGAACAAATTACTTACCATGTGCAGAAATGCATGAAAGAGAAATATAGACGTAGACAAAAACAGGCGGATAGAGGAAGAGACTAAACAGAAACAAAAACAACAACATCACAACAATGATCGCAGCAATACAACGCACAATCATTTTTTCTAAATCATAGTAATAATATAACACCCTGAAATCCTTTGCACGTATCCACAGCGATAAGTCTTCCATTGTTGTCAAGACAGTTCCAATTGCCACGATAAAAAATGGCCAACTATAAGTTGCACCGATTGTCCAGTGTTTCTCTGGTGATTTGATCCTCACTAAAGCAGGTTCAATTGGCTCCGCAGTTTCCATTCTTGGGGGCCTAAGTCGGTGTAACAAGATGAGATTTAACAAAAAAAAATCCCGTCTATTCATCATTCTTGTATTTGTTACGTCCACAACTAATTATTTATTTGTCGCTGGATCCGATGTTATGCTCGGTCCATCGTGATTTCTAATCGTTTGGCTGTATCATAACAACCAGGGGCATATATTGTAAAGACATCTGGTTTTGATGTTTGCACTGAGAACAGAGATTATAGACAAACGACTGCTGGATACTTTTTTTTGTTTTTGTTTTTGTCGTTTTTTGTTGTTGTTTTTTTCCTTGTTGTTGTTTTTTTTCCTTGTTGTTGTTTTTTCTGTTTGTTTTTTTTTAATTTATTTTTTTTTTTTTTTTTTTTTTTTTTTTTTTTTTTTGGGGGGGGGGGGGTATCCCTGCAAAACTTTGAACATTAAAGATAGGACGTGTCAGCGCAGTCTAGCTTCAAACTTAGGAGACGAACATTTTGTAGACTCTTAAAGACCACAAATTTGAGAGAAAGAGAAAAATATATACATAATTATACATAATGTCCTTCGTGTATGGTTCTTGGGTGGGTGTTATATGTTTTTGTTGGTTTTACAACATTAATACACTCTATTCTACTTTGTAGTGCTCTGTGATTCTGTTGCTATCTCTTTTCCACTCTGTTAGTCTATTTGTCTGTCTGTCTTCTTGTCTGTCTGTCACTCAGACACTCACTCTCCCTGGCTCACGTGCACTCTCACTCACTATCTCGCTATTTCTTCCAGTCATTCTTTCACTCTCTCTCTCCCTCTCTCTCTCACTCTCTCTCTGTTACTCCCATTCTCTTTCACTCTCTCTCTCTCTCTCTTACTATCATGCTGTCCAACTCTTTCTCCTCCTTTCTTACCCTTATTTCTCTACTTCGTACTCTCTCTCTCTCTTTCTCTGACTTTCTCTGTGTGTGTGTCTCTCTCACTCTCTATTTCTCTCTCTCTCTCTCTCTCTCTCTCTCTCTCTCTCTCTCTATCTCTTTGTCTCTTCTCTCGAACCTTCTATGAGTAGTGCATACTAGTCCTCTACTCACACCTCTATCTAACAACCCCCCATCTCTCTATCTCTCTATACCCCCATTCACACCCCTCTATCTAAGAACCCCCCATCTCTCTATCTCTCTATACCCCCATTCACACCCCTCTATCTAACAACCCCCCATCTCTCTATCTCTCTATACCCCCATTCACACCCCTCTATCTAACAACCCCCCATCTCTCTATCTCTCCCCTCACAGATTACGTAACTTGGCGAGGCGCCTGGAGCGCGAGGACCTGGACAAGAATGACGTCAGGAGGAACCTGGAGTACGCGGCCAACGTGCTGGAGACGGTCTACGTGGATGAGACCAGGTGGGTCATCCCTAACCCTAACCCTAACCCTAACCCTAACCCTAACACTAACCTTATTAAAGCTAGTTCCAGCCCTCGGTCAACCCCCCACCTCTATACCATGACCCCCATTCCTAAACATTTTAAGTAACAATATTCCCCCACTCTCTTATATAGACGTTGTTAATATCATGACAATGTTACACTTTTTTTTTACATGAAGTAAAAAGTAATGTTTCTGAAGTTCAAAGGTAATTCAGCTCGTTCCCTGTCTCCCACATACCAAACTTTCGGGCCCACCACCCTATCATGAGTCGATGTCCTTAATATCGTGGCTATGTCTTGTCCTGTGTTTATATTTTTGGAGTAAAAATGTTTCTCAACCCCAAATGTAATTCAGCCCCTTCCCCGTATCAAAGTACCCCTGTATCCCCACCCCCATATTTTAGGCCCACCACCCCACCATGTGTATGTCTTTAATATTGTGACAATGTTTTTATTACATTTTTTTTTGGAGTAAAATGTTCGTTTGTAAAATCCGTTGTGAACGCAAAGAAGAAAAGTCATGATTAGATCTATGTCACAATCTGGACTTCAAGGACTCGTTCGTGTTGTTTTTCCCTGGAATTTTTTTTCCAGCCACTGTGAAATATTGTATACGTTTTGTTATTGTGAAATATATACCATTTTATATCCTTTAAGAGTCTTTTAATTTCCTTTAGATTCTAGATGTTCAAGTTTTTAAATAATTATATTGATATGATGTTTTTAAGGCTAGAAGTGAATTTCCTTTAAGCTAGAGGTGTGGTTATTTAAAACTGGGCGTGGATTTGTAATCATTGTTCTTTTTATACATTACAACCCACCATGATATGCTTACCTTATTGACTAAGTCACATCATTATATCCATCTTTAGCATTTGGGCTCTGGTTTATCTAAAAGAATAATGAAAATTTTAACTTCTCAAATACCATATATTTCAACTTTTTGCTATCTAACTCGGCCTTTCTTTAGAAATTTCGTACCATAATACTTTTTAGTAGTTGGTTTTAAAAGATATTCTGTCAGCAATAACAGGTTTATTTATAGATATAAACATAATTATACATACTTGTAAAAATGAAAAAAAAATATTTTTGCAATATAAAAAATACATGAACAGCTGAAAATAGTGAACAGAAAAACAATTTTATTTTTAAAAAGTATTACATTAACAAAGGGTTGGTAAATTGAACAATTGTATTGGAAACAAGAACAATAAAAAAGAAACATATTATCTTCAAAACCAAACGATGCCGGGAAACGACACAGATAAAAAAGGTCGTTTAGGAAACGGAATGACCGAGAGGTTGGAAAACATTTGCTCAGGGCTATCGAATGTAAAAACTTTCGTCTAAATACATTCAGAGGTACAAGCCAAAAAAGAAACACAATGATGAATACTAGGTTCAAGGTGCTGTACCCGAAGAAACAAAGCAATGTAACATAAATACAGAAAAAAGCAAAGACATAAAGTTTTAATAGATATCAACAACGTAACCTAATTGCGGAACGAAATGAACAATATAAACTTGGTACAAGGTGCAGGAGAACCAACAAAATTACGTAGACACAAGATGCAGTACATGATAAAACTCAACTATGAAACCTTCATACAGAAGAAACGCAATGACAAAGCCTAGGTTTAAAAGGAAACCAACAATGAAACCAAGGTGGACGGTACAACATAAAACGAAATGTGTATAGTACATATAAAATGAAAACAACGATAAAGCGTAGGAACGAGATGTGCAATGTGTAAAGGAACACTGAAGATAATAAAAATACAAAGAATTAATTAAATAGTAATAATAATAATACTACTACTACTAATAAAAATAATAATAATAACAACAACAACAACAACAACAACAACAACAATAATATCATCTTAGCACTGTGCCTTGACCAGTTTCACATGTAAAAAACAAACATAATGTACACAAACTCTCACCAACACATATTTTAAAAATTTAGGAGCCATAAAAAATCACAATACAAAAGGCATCCAAAAATACGGTCAAGACAAAACAGTCCCTCTCTTTCCATGACAACAAGCTTAGAACGCGCTCACGATTGATATTTTCCCCAATCCATAAAAAGTTAGATGCGCACGAGAAAAATACCTACCCTATTCCTGTTCCATTAAATTACAATATTAAAAGTTTCCGGGAATCTCGCCACCATATTGCACTAAATCACGTTTTCCGGAATGCAGATGGCTGCTCTTTGTATCCTTCCGAAGGGCTGTTTGTGTTTCTGCGATATGCATACGTGCTCACCAATCGGCAACTTTCGGTTTTAAGCATGGAGATGCTGGTATTTAACAGCACTTGCCATATTCACATTCGGTGAGATCATTTTTAGATCAATTTTGATTTACAAGGTTAAAAAAAAAGAAAATTGTAAAAATAGTACGTTTTTTGATTTCATATAGTTCACCAAACCTTCCCAAGAGCTATTGGCTAAGCTATAGTTTTAAACACATAAGATTTACACGAAAGAGATACTTCATTATCAAGATCGATTTCGTTTTGTTTTAATAACTTAACGCCCGTGGTCAGCAACTAAGCTGTACCGCAGACGAGTCCGAAGATTAACGCCTGAATACTACGTTGCGTGACAGCGACAGAGCAGGAATACATGGACATAATTATCTCTCTCTCTCTCTCTCTCTCTCTCTCTCTCTCTGTCTCTCTCACTCTCTCTCTCAGTCTCTGTCGCTCTATTTTTCTCTTCTCTGTTTCTCTCTCTCTCTCTCTCTCTCTCTCTCTCTCTCTCTCTGTCGCTCTATTTTTCTTTCTGTTTGTCCATTTCACTGTCTCTCTCCCTCTCTCTATCTTTCTCTCTGTCTCTCTCTCTCTCTCTCTCTCTCTCTCTCTCTCTCTCTTTCTTTCTCTCTCTCCCCCCGTCGCGTAGTTTTCCCCTGATCCTAAAGGGCGTTCCCAGAACTCTTTTATCGACCGATCATTCGAGCTTTCAAGGACCCAACCAATAGGGAATAATTGTTCTGATCATCGAACCCGGGACCTCCCGAGTTAAAACCCTACGCTTAACCACAAGCCATCTCATCGCTCCGTCATCCCCAGTGTGGCCTACCCTCTCAATTTAAAGACAGCGGAGTATATGTAAAGAGAAATATTTAATAATATGGGTCTGTTTAGGCCCTTTATTATACTTTGACAGAATAGTTGGAGATGCGTTTGGTTGATTTGAGTTGTTTTAACGTTAAACGTCAGCATTATAAAGACTATATTGTGGACGGGTCCCAAGACTGTCGTATGACAATTTTCTGTACTACCACTCACAAAACAGTGCAGGGATCCCATGACTCCTGTCTGGACCGCTCACACGCGACTTATACTGACCCACCCAGGTACAGCGGACTTAGCTGGACAAATAAATCTGCCGATCGTGGGATTCGAACCGCGAACCTCCGGCTTTACCACTTGAGCCATTTCGCCCCCGCGTAAAGTAAAACGCATTAGGGTTTCTTTAAAGTTTCAAAGTTTAGCCCTTTGTTCGCTACTCTCTACACCAAAATTAATTTTTTTCCAGCCACTGTGAAATATTGTGTACGTTTTGTTATTGTGAAATATATACCATTTTATATCCTTTGCAGAGTCTTTAAATTTCCTTGAGATTCTAGATGTTCAAGTTTTAAAATAATTATATTGATATGATGTTTTTAAAGCTAGAAGTGAATTTTCCTTTAAGCTAGAGGTGTGGTTATTTAAAACTGGGCGTGGATTTGTAATCATTGTTCTTTTTATACATTACAACCCACCATGATATGCTTACCTTATTGACTAAGTCACATCATTATATCCATCTTTAGCATTTGGGCTCTGGTTTATCTAAAAGAATAATGAAAATTTTAACTTCTCAAATACCATATATTTCAACTTTTTGCTATCTAACTCGGCCTTTAATGTTGGAATTCTCGCTCCTTCTCTGAGTAGAAGCCACGGAGTACGCGGACTAGAGCTTTCAGTGAAAGGAATTGTGTTGGAACAAGCAGCAGTTGTTACTTCCCATGCAAAACTGGACACAGGGTTAAAAAAAACAACAATATAAGTAAGTTATAGGGCAGTTTTTTGTTGTTTTTTAGGGCCGTTTGCGGAAATTCAGTACACCGATGCCACCTTTTTTCAAGAGCAAAGAGATAAGCGAGGATTTAGCTATCGCTCTGTGATAAAGTTCTCTTTTGTATCAGATCGTTAAAAAAATGCCAGGCTCTACTGTTGAAAGCGTTTGGCGATTCTGGAAGAAGATGTAAGAAAAATGATCAAAAGCTTTCTCTCCTCGACCTGAGATTACCTCCCATCCTGTCTTGAACGCACTTATTAAAATTAATCTTCAGGCTGGGATTTGACCCTTAACCACAAAAGGGCCGGGTTCTGCAAGGTTTAGGGGCGTACAGACTGCCCTGTTGACAAGAAAGCCCCCCGACCCGAAACCCCCACACAAACCCTTATACTTTTCTCTTTTTTCAAGAAATTGGTGAAATACCGCTCTATCCCTCTCTCTGTCTCTCTCTATCTCTCTCTGTCTCTCTCTTTTTCTTTATCTCTCACTATTTCTATAACGCCCCCTTCCCCCAAATCCACCCCACGCTCTCCCAGATGGACAGTAAAGCAGACCAGACCAGATCAGGGCACTCTAGGTTCCTCCTCCGCCTGTTTTATGTCGCTTAAACTAATTTAATCTTTGCGTGAGTTCTTTTTTTTTCATTTTTGCTTTTGCTTTTGGTTTTCGTTTTGGTTTGTTTTCTTATCGGAATTCTGGATCGTATGACTTTTGTTTTAACTAAGAAAAATCGATGGTTTCTTGTGTACTTATAAGTTAGTTCTGTTTTCTTTCCAGCTCTGTTTTGTTTTTCCTGCCTGCCTGAGAGTATAATAGTTAGTCTGTATGTTTGTCTGTCTGTTCTTCGTCTGTCTCTCTCTCTCTCTCTCTGTTTCTCTCTATCTTTTTTCTCTCGCTCTATATCTCTTACCCTTATACTTTTCTCTCTTTTTTTTTTAAATCGGTGAAACACCGTCTCTATCCCTCTCTCTGTCTCTCTCCATTTCTATAACGCCCCCCCACCCCCTTTTTCCCTCTCTCTGTTTTTTTTTTCTTCCTTTTATTCTACGTGCGATTTTTATTCTTTATCTCTCTCAGTCTTATTACAACCTTAAATTTCTATACATACCAACCACTCTAACCATCTATTTCTCTCTATCCATCCCTCTTTCTATCTATCTCTCTCTATCTATCTATCTATCTCCGTACTTCTTTCTATCTTTATACTCGTATATCCATCTAACTCTCCTGCTATCTCTTTCGGCTCGATAGCCCATGGGTAGTACATCGGCTTCCGACGCAAAAGGTCCCGACTTCGAATCCTCGCGGTTGCGTTCCCTGTTTAATGTGATCGGCTGAGACAGGAGTCGTGGTATCCCCGCCCTGTCTCGCGTGTGGCAGCACAGACAATTGTCAGACGTCCGTCTTGGGACCCGTCCACAATAGAGCCTATATAATGCTGATGTTGGACGTTAAAACCAACTCAGCTCAACTCAACTCATCTCTTTCTTTCCATCTATGCGCGCCATTTACTTACTAAGTCAAGGTGCATCCAAACATGTGAGACACACAGGCAGATGCTTCGTACAATGTTCAACCCAAGTCTGGTCGAATTCACCTGTCACCAGGGCTGGTTTCTGGTAACGTTTTCCAAGTTGCTTTCTTTTACTTTTTCTTTTGTTAGTTCTCATTTTTCCCTCTTTTGTTTTTTGTTTTTTTTTGGGGTTTTTTGTTTGTTATTTGTTGTTTGTTTGTTGTTGTTTTTTTTTTGTTGTTTTTTTTTTTTTTTTTTTGTTTGTTTTTGGGGGGCAGTGTTTTGTTGGGGGGGGCAGTCATTTTTTAAAATGTTTTTTTTTTTTGGGGGGGGCAGTCATTTTTTAAAATGACCTTTGGGTATTAGGCTTTTTAAAGACCTCTTATTTTTTGCGCACTTACCTATACATTTTTTGGCTATAGTTTCAAATTCACGTTCTGTGCCGTGGAATAGACCTGGTTGGACGAGGAGTCTACCGATTTTTCTCTATATCCCTGTTTATATCTGTCTGTCTCTTTGTATGTCTCTCTATCCCTTATTCTTTCTCTCTCTGCCCTTCTCTTTTATTTATTTCTACTCCTTCACTCTCGATGTATCTGCCTCTCTCTCCCTCTCTTTCTCTCCTCTCTCTCTCTCTCTGTCTCTGTCTCTCTCTCTCTCTCTCTCTCTCTCTCTCTCTCTCTCTCTCTCTGCACGTATCTTTCCTAAACAATGCGAGTGAGCTGCATTGTATCACCAGCAGTTTAGCACTCAGCAGTAAGCCATAATTCATTTTCATCTTGGAACCTGACCATAATAATGTTCCCTGCGCCCAATCCCCGTTTTTCGTTGTTGTTCTGTTTTTTGTGGATTGGGCTTTAGTGTGGATGTACTTGCTGCGTAGTATACGGCACAGAGAACCACTCGAGTGGTGCACGTTTTAATAGAAGCATGTCTCTAAAAACAATCTAATATCATTTTTTTTGTTTTGTTTCATAAATCGAAAAATTAGGAAAGGTAAGCATTTCTATATGTTCTTCAACTGACCGACGCTCAAAACTAAAAAAAAAAAATTTTCAAAGAATTATCCAAAGTACCGTATGGAAAAATATTTTGATTTTCATCCAAACGTTTGACGTACAAACATGGGGAGGCAAGTTCGGTTCCTGAACCAGGACTCGAATTTCACCAGACCATCCTGTGAATATATGGACGGAAAGGTTGGAGAAATCTGTAAGATTCAAAGTATCGTAGCCATTTTTTAGAGTTACAGTTTTTAGTAGTGCTTGGCCGTGGTTATGATATATTTTGTAAAAAAAAAATGATCGAAACATGATTTCGCTTTGTAGGGATTAGATTTGTCGACTTAGATATGCGTTAAAACCAACTAGCCTTGCCACTTTTACAGATTATTGTTTGTGGCTATTGGACGATACAATCCCTTGTTAACGATTCCTGAATACATTGGAGTATTGTTTAAATACAATACATGTAAAAGTATAGTGCAGGGTACAAAACTCAAACTTAATACTGTATACTTTGTAAAAAAATAATCGAAAAATGATTGAAAAATGATTACGCTTTGGGGATTAGAATCGTCAACTTAGATATGCGTCGCCACTTATATCAGATTATTGCTTGTGACTATGAAACGATACAATTCCTTATCAGCGATACCTAAATGCATTGGAGTATCAGTTTGGTACAAAAATATTATAGTGCAGGGTACAAAACTCAAACTTAACCAAAGCATCAATCTCTCGACTGAAGGGAGTGAAATTGTTATATATATAAGATTACCCTGAGACACATTCTGGACTTCGTGGCAGGCCCTCCCTTGTTCCCCGGACGTGACGCATACTCCGCGGAAGAACCGGGCCTTCTTCGCGGAGCCTTTGGATACGTAGGAAGAGTATACGCCAGATCTACCGCGAGATTAGTCAGTTTCTATGATTTATTCTGTGATGATAAAAATGGTAGAGTTCCAAAGACATGGTGGTTGCTTTTTTTTCTTTGTTTTCTCTCAATGAACGTAAGAATTAGGTAAATGACTATTTTAAACGCATATAAATAGAGAGCAATGTTAGGTTAGTTCGTCTTTCTGTATCAGAGAGTTGAGTGAAGAGAGAGAAACATAGAGAAAACAACGGAATATCTGTGAAATGGCGAATATGGAAGTGTGAAGGAAAGAATGGTGTAGTGAAAAAGTAAGAGGATGTGTTAGAGAGAGAGAGAGAGACAGAGAGAGATAGAGAGAGAAAGAAAGAAAGAATGAGAGAGAGAGAGAGAGAGAGAGAGAGAGAGAGAGAGAGAGAGAGAGAGAGAGAGAGAGAGAGAGAGAGAAAGAAAGAAAGAATGAGAGGGAAATGTGAAAAATAGAGAGATGCAGAGATATAGAAAAAGAGGTGAATAAAAAAGGGTGGGAAAAGAAATTAATAGAGAGAGAATATGATTCATTAAGTGACAAAGGGGAGCTTTGTTTAAATGAAGAAATAGAAACATATCATTACGCTCAGTGTCCTTCTTCTACTACCATCTCTACACTTTTTCCGTTTCCTCTACCCCCCCCCCCCCCCCCCAAAAAAAAAAAAAAAAAAAAAATCTACTCCTCTTTCGCCTCCTCCATATCTTTCTTTCTAAATTTTAAAGAAAGCACACATATTTATGTGCCTTGTTGGTTGTTTTTTTGTTGTAGCTGTTGTTGTCGTTGTGGTTGATGCTTTTTTATGCTTTTTTGTTTTGTTTTATTTTGTGTGTGTGTGTGTGTGTGTTTCTATAATGAAACGTGATCGGAGGCTTAATCAAACAGGCTTCAATCAACGCGCCAGTTTGATAGATCCAATCTTGTGATGTCACTTCTAGAACGCCACAAGGGCATATCCCAGATCTGTAGCGTAGACAAAGTTGACCTTGTGTCTAAAATAGATTAATCTGATTCATGATCTGATGCATCAAACAAATCGACAGAATTCTTGCTGCGTATGCGCTTTTTACACGCATCTGGCTGAAATTCCACGAAATAAGATTTTTATGGCCAATAACATCCATTATAAAGCAGCTGCCAGATGCAGTTATGGGTGCAGTTTTAGATAAAGCTGCCCATCGGAAGTCTGTCCAGTGGAACATTGCATAACGAAAATCTCCTTGTGGAATGATGGATGGGGTGGGTAGAAAGACAGAGGGAGAGAGAGAGAGAGAGAGAGAGAGAGAGAGAGAGAGAGAGACAGACAGACAGACAGACAGACAGAGACAGAGACAGAGAGAAACAGGGAAAGAAAGAAGGAGAGACATTGGAATAGTGTTAGATTAGAGAAGAAAGACAGAGGGGCTAAGGATAAATTGAGATACATGCGTGATTTTCACAAACATACCTTTTAATATATTGCATATGTACTGTACTTTTACGTTTGAAGGTAAATAAAATCATGAAATAATTTTTTAGATGAATTAGTTGTGACAGAAACATCAAATCGTCACTGTATTGGGTTCAAAGACATCCAAAGCGTTTAAATGTTTAAATGTTTTTACTTAGATTGAATAATTATAGCTGCACTTTTGTTGAATACCATTCATAACTACACGTTTTTTTTAATCGCTACAAAATCTATTGTATAATTGGCGTTATTACAAAGAACCATTATTCTTGTTTTCCACGAACCCATTCTACCAATACCTACTGATTCTTGTGTAGATATGGCCCTGATTCTGATTGGTCACAAATGTAGTTATCTCCGCGCATCTACAGGGATGCACTTTAAGCAGATTGAACGGCGCAGAATTTAAAAGTATCAACAGATTTGTACTCTTAGATATCTTGAAAAGCAAATCAGATACGCTCAACACACTCATACTATATTTCAAAATTTCCTCGGTTTGAATTACAAGCGCGGTTCCTTTTAACTAAAGTGTGTCCGAATTACATCAATTTGTTGTTGTCTTCTTTCAAATAAGAAATGGATCACGGCTGGATGTTCTCGCCGTTTGGGGATTGAGTAGAAAAAAGTGGGAAAAGGGGGGGGGGATTAGGGAGGCTGGTTATGGGTGTGCAAGGAAGATGAGGAAAATGGGATTGAGGAGAGAAATAAATGTGTGTGCATGGACGTGCGTGTATGTGTGAGCGCATGATTATGTGTGTGTGTGTGTGTGTATGTGTCTGTTGGTGAATATGGTGTGAGTGTCTTTAATGTACCATTTGGGTGTTTATGTTTTGGAGTGAGCGGGAGGGGGGAGATTGTTGGAGAATGTTGAAAACCGGAGGGAATGAAGAGTTGATGAGAGAGAGAGGGGGGGAGGGGGGTATGTGGGGTATTTGGCAGAATCATTGGGGCTCCGGACCCGTCGAATGGGAACTTCCCGATCTAATGCTATGCATAACGGTCCTGCCGGAATTTGCATGTGAATACGCTCAGGATCATTCGGGCGGGGCACGGGACGCAATCTCGCAATATTTACGGGGAGGGCTGGTTGGAGTTGTCGGCCCTTGTGTCTCCCCCTTATCTCGATGCTATTTCGCGGTCAGGAGTCCGGGAGAGCCCCCTCGCCATGGGATCAGTTTTCTGACGGCAACATAAAGCCAAGGGGACAGTGCCAAAAACATGGCAAGAAATATAAAGAAAGGGGAGGAGAGAGGGATGAAAGAGGCGGAAAAGGGGGGGGGGGGAGGAACGGA
>RQTK01000726.1:152230-165669 GCA_003991915.1 Elysia chlorotica
GGAGAGAGCTTGGGGGATGGAGAGACAGGTGGATGGGTGGATGGATGGATGGATGGATTTTGGAGGGAAAGGGGGGGGGGGGGGGTAGATTTTAAAACAGGATGGTTTGATACAGTAGCGATGTCGTTGTTGGTGAGAGTAAGAGAGAGGAGGAAAGAGAGAGAGGGAGAGAGAGAGGGAGAGAGAGATAGAGAGAGAGGGGGAGAGAGAGAGATAAGAGCGAGATAAACTAACACAAACACAGATATCGGGACAGAGAGAAAGAGGAGGGAAAGAGAAGGAAATTATCACAGAGGGTGTTAACGATAAGCAAGACGGGAGAAGAAGAGAGGTGTATAACGACAGACGGAAGAGAGGGATTAAATGTGAAGGGATTTTTAATATTATACATTTATTCATTTCACCTTTTGTTGGGTGCGTACAGTAAAGAATCTCCATGATTGGACCCATACACTCCGGCTGGAAACTCCTCTTGTCTAATTCGATGAATTTAAATCAATGTACCTTTTCCGGCCGCCGATTTTCTCAACATCATTTGCCTTTTCAATGTCCGGACACATCTGTTTTGCTCAATTTAACTTTCATTTTTTTGGAGTGTTACCGTCTTTAATTTCCCTCTCCCTTTTGTTGCCGTTTTTAATTTTCGCCTCCCCTTTTGATACCGTTTTTAATTTTCCCCTCCCCTTTTATTACCGTTTTTAATTTTCGCCTCCCCTTTTATTACCGTTTTTAATTTTCGCCTCCCCTTTTGTTACCGTTTTTAATTTTCGCCTCCACTTTTGTTACCGTTTTTAAATGTTCCCTCCCCTTTGGTAACCGTTTTTAATTTTCCCCTCCCCTTTTGTTATTCTGATTCGCCCCCAGCTGGGAACAGACTTTGGCTCATCCAATTAAATTTCCCGTTGCCTCGAATTGCAAGACTTGATGGAGTGCCGTGGCTCAAAAGGTTATGGTTTGGGATTGATGGACAGGGGACCACAGGTTCAAATCTCAGCTCAAAAGATGCAATCTGCTCTGTATAACATACATATTTTTTCTGTATGACTGTAAAAATAAATAAACAACAGTGCGTGAATTTTTATAATCAAAGTACTTATATGACTTTTACCCCCTTCCCAGACGAATGGTATTTATTGAATTCGGCATAAGTGATATTGATTTAGCTGAAATCATTATGTTTGTACTATGTAGGTTTTATATCAATCAACCTAATTGTCCAAAATACTTAACAAAGTAGAACAATTTACTGTTTATTGTCCAAAATACTTAACAAAGTAGAACAATTACTGTCTAAGCCTGTGAAAGGTAAATTATAAGCCGTGTATAATTATTGCAGCCTTAATGAACAGTGTAATACAGGAAAAAAAATACACGCTAAAAATCATATGTATGGTAAAATATTAAGCCATATATTGTAGCCCTCCATAAACTAGGCTAGAACGGCTATGAAGTATAATATTATGCTAAAATTGCTACTGTAGCCCTTATTAATTAAAAAATTATATCGATCAACACTGAGCTAAAACCGCATGTTGACGACAATAACCCGTTAGATACGGTTGCCTTCAAATACATGTAGTACTCCATACCCTGAGCTTCAACACCTAGAATCAAACAAGAAAATTCAAGCTGGATATTGAAGATACCACCAACAATACAAAACAATAAACCCCAATGCAGCGTCCATATATTGTTGCCATCATGCTAAATTAATATCACGACACTAACAAACCATACCGTCAACATTCTAAACTAAAAGTTGTTAGAATGGTATTATGTATCAAGCTAGATTTGATTCTGCATTTACCAGCCATAAATAATTTACTCTCCAAGCAAAAACGCCTTTGACAAGTTATATGCTTGAAATTGAAAGATTCACCAATCACATTACGGCTATAAATTGTTACTTTGAAGTTAGATATAATGCAGTTTTTATCAAACCATGTCAACATTCAGCCTCAAGGCATTTTCAAAATTAATTATAATCATTATAGCAGCGTTTATCAACCATCCACAATCTCAGATTGCACACTAAACAACAAAACCAAGAGCATCGTGTGTTTAAATCCAATGTATTATAGGGCTATACAACCAGGTTACGACTATGGATTGTAATTACCTTGTTATATATTGTAACCCTCATCAATCAATTATTACAACTATGACTCGTACTTAGACCAACCTCATAACATAATGTAACATTTACCAACCTTGTACGATAAATACATTATGTACCATGCTAGATAATGTACAAATGTTCAACCAGGTAACTACAATACCTTGTAATATACTGTAATACCTTAAATAGATATTGTATCAAATTTTGAAACCACGTTTTTATCATTACATTTTGTGCCTGGGGCTGTAGCCTCGAGACATCTGGCCTGATATTGTGCGCCCCCCACCCCTCCCACTTGTCTCTCCCCATGATTGCTGTTGACTTAGACAAAAAGAATCAGCTACCTCCTCCACCTCCGCTATGAATAGTACAGCAAGGTAATCTACCACTAACACCTTCACTAACTACCTACCTAACCACCTGCCAACATACCTACCTACCTACCTACCTAGCTAGCTAGCTAGCCCTTGCCTGTAGTAGTGAACTAATCAACCGATGCTTTACCACGCCTTGCAAGTAGTTCTTTAGCTCTTTAGCTCCCTAGCAATTTAGCTCTCTATCTTTGTCTCACAAGCTAGCTCACGCATGGCATGTTTATAGATACGTAATATATTTAGAGGCAGCCTTTCAGAGGCTGGTACAGGAGTTAATGGTCGTCCGCTTGTTTAAAGACTTGGCACCTCTTACCTAGGTGGCTTACCTAGGTCTAAACACTCTTAATGTTGTGGTAAGTCACGATCACTTGTTCAATTTAGAAAATGAAGTTTAGCTGTTGATTGATTTGTTTTTGTTTTCTATCACATACCATCACGATTATCATAAAAATCAACATCATGATCATCATCATCATCATCATCATCATCATCATCATCATCATCATCATCATCATCATCATCATCATCATCATCATCATCATCATCATCATTATCATCATCATCAATATCGTCATTATCATCATTATCGCCATCCTCAACACCATCATCATTGATGACATTATCGGCGTCATCATCAACAGCATCCTCATCCTTACCACAACGATCGCTCACACATCAACTTCATCGTGTTACAATCAGATGGTTTTAACCAGTAATATCAAAAGGCTTATTCATTTACAACTAATTTACTTAAACAGTTTGTGTACTTTTGAAAGCACACAAACAATCTTAAATAAATCTAGCTGGAAATATGGGTAATAAACATAATATTTTTTGGGATGTTAATACATCCCAGTAAAGAACGTTTTACCTCTTTCCTAGCTGTAGCATAAAACATCGTGTCTACTTTTGTCTTCATTTAGATTCACGTGCAAGCAAATAGTTATAGAATGCGTGTATGATTTAAAAGTAGATTAAAACTAATATTGATGTTTTTGGTTGTAATAACAGTTTTTTAAGTGTTTTAAAAACTGCCTTGGTCTTAAATAACTCATGAATTTACATGATATCATTGATTTTTTTTTAAATTTTTAGTTTATATATATAAAAAATTGATCTAGTTTGGTGATGAGATTTTAACTTTTTTAATGAAGAATGAACCTAAAAAACTAAACTTCTTTTTGAAATGACGATGTATCTTTTATGAAAAATATCATCAAAAGCTTAAAAACTTTTCATGTTTTAGTAAAATTTTTGATTTTGTGTGCCATGCGTAGAGCTGCTTGTAGTTGAAGTTACATCATCTCACTCTGTTGAATTTCTCTGTGGTGGTTGATATAGTTTGTGTCACCATCCTGGTTAGATCCAGATATGGATTTTGTCTGGTTGGTAGAATATTTTAGCTCAAATTGGTTTAATAACTGCGCGATGCAATCACATGATTTATGTTTCAGTTTGTTATTGTTTTTTAGCTGATTGCCTTTTAGCTATTTATGCTTTTTGATTATTTGACAAAATTGACGCTGTATTATTAAAACACATTTCGAGTTGTAAGTACAACTTTGCGGTTCGTCGTAAGCCTTCTTATTGGCATATTCTTTAGATAAGTTGTAAGCTACCGCGATTTTGTACTTATAGTCATTGATATGGTTGTAACTATCATGGTGCTATGATCGTACACCCAAGTCTAAGGGAAGTTTTACTCTTTAAAAGTTTGCCTAGTCCTGGGTCTAGTTTTATAACATCGTTGCACTTATTACTCTATAAAATTGTTTGGTTATGTTCTGTGGACTTATTAAAAATACTATTATGGACTATGAAATCGCCAATGTAGGCATACGCTTTAGTTGAATAATCACAAATATTATATTATTGCATTGTTTTTAGTAGATTATATCCTTTTTTATACATATAATGGTGTTAGATACATAGGAATTTTTTGTCTGTCCGCTGGTAGATTTTATGTACGTAAAAGTAAGTAATTTCATCATATTGTTTATGTTACGATGTTAAATCAACTATGGCTGTTTCTCAACTAACAATGCCTCGTTGAAGTTTTGCAGAGTTTAACGAATTATACTTTAAGTCTCTATGAGAATAATTTTTGTTACATATCTATATGTTGTTGTTTTTTTCGATATATTAATCTTTTTTTAAATTTACACTTATTGATATTCAGGAAAATTCGAAAACTTCTCATTTAACAATGTTACATAAATGCGAATGCCATATTAGCAGCGAAAGCATAGTTTTCCAATAGCTTTCATCTTGAGTGGATTGGACATCTAGTGTGGTTAAGTGCAATGGGCACAGAATAAGACCCCCGGACTAAGAACATCATCAATATCATCATCATTATCATCATCATCATCAATATATTATCATCATTGACGACATCGTCGGCGTCTTCAACAACATCATCATTATCCTTACCCCCGGACTAAGACAGCTTTTTAACCATCTCTAGTCTAGGGTCTTTTTTTTTTAGAGTAGGCCCCTACTACTCCCGTGGTAAGCCAACCAAAGCTATCGGGAGTCAAAGAACTTACAGTGATCGGGGTAGCCCGCGTGGTCTAAAAATAGTCAAGAAATTGCACGAGAAAGCAAACACAAAACAAAGGTTTTATACGGAGAAAGCTGGACAGCTTTTATTTTGAAGTTTTATATTTATTGTGACACCCACCAATGATACTCAGAAGAAAAAAAGGCAGTTGATTGACGCATATCAGAAAACTCAATTTTTTTGCTAACTTTGGTAAAATAGATAGATAGCACAGCTCAGTAGAAAATTTATTACAAAGCCAAGATTATTTTTTTATCTTGTTTCAATGATTTGCTCAATATGTAGCTTTTCTTTGGAAGATGCGCCCTATATTTGCATCTGATATTCGTTGCTTTATTCATCCTTATTGTGGTAGGCGTATCGTGAAGTCTGTTTTATTTGCCTTAACCAAATCCATTCCATCACCATCGAAATGTTTGACGTGTTTCAACTGTTAATAGGAAGGTTGGAATGTCAATATTGCACATCACTTTTTGTCACGAACTTTTATGGTTAATCGAAAATTCAAAAAACAATCGAGCTGCCAAATCTACACGCCACTATAGTGAACAGATTTAGTAGGAAAAGTGTAAGGAAAAATATGAGCATCGTACTTGTTTTCCTTGTAAGTTTGGAAGCTCTTGCAGCAGCTTCGTTAAAGTGCAGCGCAAATAATTAATGTTTGCGCTTGTTTGCGTTTAAAACGCTTGGCGAAGTAAACTTGTTGTCCAGCACCGTATAGGACTCCCTAGAGGAACTTAGGAGACGTAAAACCTTAGAGAGGACTTGTAGCCCAAGGTTTTTACATGGACTACATTTTAAAAAACACCATATCCTGTGACTTAGACATTATATTTTTTTCATTTTTTTAGTTTTTGTTTTCGTTGTTTAATTTAGTGGAAGGGGGAGGGGGATATATAGGGGGTGTGTATAAAGCTAGTACCAAGACTAATTGTGCCAACGCTGCTGTTTTTGCGCATAATACATAGAGGCTGTTCCACTAACTGTGGAGTGTTCCAAGGCTACACAGGCCACAAAACTCATGCCAAATGAAAGTTTTATTTGTGAGGCAAACAATCGGAATTAGGCACAAGTCGCTGCTTTAATTTCAGGGTCACAGCCCATCTTACAAAATAATATACACTACTCTATATTTTCAAACAAAAAGACATATCACTGGCTTTACAAAATTTGTAATTTTTATACCTTCTTACATAACATTTGAGGCTTCTTAAAACACCATGAATAACTCATGAGCTTCAAATTCCGACTTGTGCCAAATTCACCCAGGTTTCCTCCCATTTGCACAGTTAATACGTGTTTCCTCTTTGGGTTAAATCGCGCACTTTCAACTGGCTTGCTGGGTTGGTCGGTTTGGTTCCAAGGACATTCTCAGAATTAGCAATAGATCAATATTCATAAGAATTACAAAAGAGTCATTAACCTGAGACAAAGCATCCCAAAAATAGAAAGGAAACTCGGTGAAGTGAAGAAAACATTAGCATTTAGAGTTAAAATAAGTATCTTTGCATTGTGAGTAACAGGCAGGATATCGTTCACAATGTTGATATTTACGATAATGAAGTACTAAACCAACTCTTTATATATATTTATGTCCTATCTATGTTAGAAATGTAATATAACTACACCATTTTACCCATGTAATGTCAAACGAATATGTGCTCCCGTTGGTCAATTTGCTGAAGTTTTCTGATATTTTTTCGAATCACTTTTGTGATTCAATAACATGTTTACAATGGCGGTTTAGTTTTCTATTGTAAAAACATGCTTTTCCCCTCTGCTAAGTTGGGTTTTTTTTTAAAGTTAAATGCTAATTTTTCCAAACTCAGTTAAAAGGACTAGGGTATAACCCAATTGAAATAAGAATTTGATTTGATTATAAAAAAATGTTACTACCCAAAATGTACATACTTATGTATGTTGCTATAGCCAGTGAAGTATGCTTTTTTTAAATACATTATTGTTTTGTTTTAGAAAGTGGGTGACTAACCTTAATGCTCTAGAAGCAGGAAAATCTTCTATGGGTTGTTTTTTTTTTGTGTGCACCACTAGTAGCAATTCAATGGACATTTATTTTGATAATTTCCCTTTTTTTCTATTATGTTTCTATCTAGCCATTCTTGTGTAGAGAGGTGGAAAGTGTAATACAATAATAGAGTTTTATGATGTGTGTTTGTCCTGTGCTGTTATTTCTATGTATGAAAATATAAAACGATGCTATGCAATAGAGTTGGGTAATAATTGTTTATCTTTTTCCTTGCTTTAAGCTTTATCCATGTGTCTCATTCAGTTTTAGATACTTTTAATGTCGTGAACTTCGTTAGAGTTTTAGAAATTTCCATCATTGATTTTTTGTGGAACATAGGGCCGTAGAAAATCCACTTTACTGGACTCGGTTTCGGCTGGTTTTCTTCAGCTCGGCCCAAGTGGTACCTTAAGCTTTTATCTCTGCGCCGAACCCCTATAAGTTCTCCTTTTTTTAACATATTTTTTATGTGTTTGAAAGCTCTTATCATAATTGGTAGTGATGCTCAAATGCTAATATCGTATGTTCTAAATGCACAGCATGGCCTTCTCATCCCAGACCTACAGAAACGGCTTATACACATTTTATGTTAAAGCGGAACATTCCGTTATGGGGCACAAGCTGAAAACGGAGTTTCCCGCTTCGAGTGCTCTGTAGATGAGTAGACTTTGTTCGTCTTTGATGCTTTGGCTGAGATTTAAACATCTGATCTCATACTCGTCATACCAGCGCTCAACTACTGAGCTAATTGGCTCCCTCTGTAATCTTTGGATGAGGAAAACGAGCCTCTCTCTCTCTCTCTCTCTCTCTCTCTCTCTCTCTCTCTCTCTCTCTCTCTCTTTTCTCTCTCTCTCTCTCTCTCTCTCTCTCTCTCTCTCTCTCTCTCTCTCTCTCTCTCTCTCTCTCTCTCTTTCTCTCTCTCTGTTGAACACCTCATCTGCTTTATAAAGGACAGGGACGGCGCAGTATCATCGCGTTACCCCACAGTGGTCGTTTGCACTATTACAGCACCGAGCCAACAAATTATGAACTAAAATTTGCCAGCTAGAACAGGGATTGAACCTGCAACCTTCTGATCGGATTTCGCACGTTCTAGACTCGTATCCTTGCACCTCACATTACCTGGAGCTTTACACCCCTCACAGAGCGCGTCACAATAACTGTCTATGGAGCACTAGATACATTGAGCGCCCAGCGTGGCGTTCGAAGTTCTAGGGGAAAAATAGATAAAGCGAAAGTGAACGTAGGGCAAATATTGTACAAGGGAAACTCAGATTGCGAGAATCATGATCGCCAATACTTTACACCGACCACTTCAGTTCCATCTCTCGGACAAAAAGTCGCCTTTGGAGAACATTTCACAGGAAGAACTCGTCATAGAAAGACTCCGAGTCGGGTTTTAACCCAAGTGGCGTGCCAGTACCTTCGCAGTAACCACGTGATGTGATGCAAGCTTCGCAGTAAACCACATAATGTGATTCAAGCCTCGCAGTAACCCACGTGATGTGATTCAAGCTCGCAGTAAACCACTAGATGTGATGCGAGCTTCGCTGTAAACAATTTGTTGTGATGCAAGATTTGCAGTAAGATGTAAGCTTCGCAGTAAACCACGTGACGCTTTGCAATCTTCGGAGTAAACCACGTCACGCTTTGCAAGCTGAGCAGTAACCCTTATGACGTGCTTTTTGCGATGCGGTTGGCTAGCCGTGGGTAGATCTATAGCACACAGATGCTGCTATTTGGCGCCTGATTATTGACACGCAATCGGCATTACTTTGTGGGGTATCCTTGGCCGTCGTGGCGGTCCAAGGGCTCTCGGCTTTTATTGAGATAGTATGAGTGTAATCAATATCTAAAAACATCCATTTCTGTTTGGTAGGGAGGGAGGGAGGCTCCTCTCTCGAGTAATGGGTGGGATTTCTGTATAAGTCTCGTGTAGACACGGCGCTCAGCCCGGTTTTGCCCAGACACCAATCGGAGAAATGGGATACTTTTATTCTGTTGAGGAAAAACATTTTGAACTTTTATTCTGTCGAGGAAAAACATTTTGATGGCGTGCTTGACTGTCCACTGTGCGCACTTCCAAGACAAGGACATGTTGTGGTTTGCGTTACCAGCAGCTGCCGACTACCAACGTTCAACATTCCTTCTGTGACTCGTAGACAGCCATGCGTGTTGTTGTTCCTCAATAATGAATAGTGCTGGTGGTCTTCTCATTAACTCACTTGCACTCAGAAATGCACTAATTTGCCAAAGTGGAGTTTGATCCGAGTGGGATGGATTGATAGCGAGTAGGTCATGGTACTTGTCTGGCAAAAGGTCATATGGTAAAAAACTGTTGCAATCAGTTGTTAAGTTTGTGTAAAGATGATCTGAAAACATTAATTGTTGTCATTATGATTTTCATCGCTATATTCATAATCAGTATCATCATCATCATCATCATAAATTGTAAATGTTATACTATTATCTGAAAATTAGAGATAAATAAATTATAAGACTCTATGCCTTCAAATCTAAGCGCACATAACTGGTCCATATGACCTCTCAGCTTCATATACATTGAAGCTATAACAAATAACGTTGATGTTGATAGTATGCTATACAAAACAGCCATAACTAGTAATGATCAGTATTGGTGCTGCGATAGTTTAAGTATTTATACGAGTCAATCCACGTTGTCCTGTATCGTCCCCAGAATCTACCGGCGCATGTCCAGCTCTGTCGGATTGCACGTCCCGCCTCACGTCCTCATCTTGCTAAAGGTACGGTATTATACACTCAGTCTCCAGGTCTAGTCATAGGGGAGTCATGGATAGCGGTGGTGGTCAAAGTTTGTTTTTTAGGTGTATACGGCACGACAGCATAACATTTACTGTGCTCAGTATGTCCTAGGGCTGTTCATACATTATACATTACATTCATAGTAACGATGGAGGGGATCCACTGGACATGTTTATGGTAGAGTAAATGCACGTAATCTTGTGTCCCTCTTGCATAGATAGGCGCATTTTTTTTGTCTTGTAGATCTATGCATCATCACTCTTTTGCGCAGCGCAAGTTTGAAAACACACGTCGTCATTAATATAAAAGCGCGTCTTTTTACTGATACATCAATTAATATTATTTAATAGTTGTTGTAGTTTTGTGTAACAAAATTACGATGTTTACTTTGGATATGTTTTGATATTAATTATGACTTTGTGGTAACATTGCTTGTGTTCTTCAACTAATCTTCTGAGTTGTTTCCGATAAATTTGGTTTTTTTTTGTTGGATAAGAATAATAATATTACGTCTAGGTTCATTTATATTTATTTTTTAATGAGAATCATGAACAAAATTGTGCACCACTGGTAGCTTTTCAATTTTAAGAAAGATGTTTATCATTTTAGAAATGAACAACAATATTTCTTCGACACTGTCGATTGTTATATGATAAAATTATAAATTTAATAGCATTAAAATAAATCAAAGAAAATAAGACTAGTAAAATTCCGATACATGAATGTTTTTTATAAGCTCGTTTTTAGATGTTCAAAGATTTACTAGCTAAACTGTAGGTCAAAGTTTTTAATGTGTAGTAACTAGAATGTTTCTTTATACATCAAAGTATATATTATATAAATCATCGTCTCTGTTTCAAATTAGCTTGATTTTTATAAATGCTATAAATCATTATTACCTAGGTAGTTAAATGGGTCATTTTGCAAATGAGGGGATGCAATCCTGTTTTAGTAAACATCAGGATTAGTTCCTCTGACTCAGACCTCATCTTTACGATGGTACACACAATGATTGACTGGATGAGATTTGGTGCACTCTCAGTTTATTGGTACATTGTTGTTTACATAGAAAAAATCGTTAATTCTTAATACTATGTAATGAGTAATTTGTATACGCTCTGAAATCATAGGGATCCAGATGACTGTATTAACAAACTGAAACGTTTAGATTAAGGTAGCTGTGTAGAGCTACTGTAGACTGCATCAGGTTGACCAAACCTTAAGAAACTCGTACCAATCAACTGAAATGTTGCCGCTAAGCATTGATCTAAGAAGCTTATTCTTTTATCCTTGGCTTCTGTTTGAATAACGTGTATGGTGAATAACACAATGACTTCTTGGGATAAATTGAAACTAATCTATACTCCACCAACGGTCAGTCAGGTACCACAGAGAGACAGAGAAGAAATCAATACCCAGATGTAGCTAAGACGCTTCTAGACGCTTCTAAAACTCCTATCTCTAGCATAGCCCACAGGTCTTCCACTTGGAGTTATATTATTATTCTAGTAGAAGAGATTCTTGCGGTAACCAGGCAACAGGCTGGAAAATAATTGCCTGTAATTCTCCACACGTCCGCGTTTAGTTCTAGACAAATCGTAAACAGAAATTGTAACCGGTGACTTTGGAGTGGTATCATTAAAACAAAACTGTTGATTTCTTGTCAGCTTTAAGTGTTCTTGACTAAGTATTTATATTTGAAATGTGACGTAATTGGTAATTTCCACGTAAATACTCTTGTTAGCCAAAACAATTTTTTTTTACTTTTTAGTAAGTTTTCCAAGCATGAAAATTAATATTATGATATATTGGCTTAATTTGTAATGGATTTAATTGTTTTTATATCTTAAGTTATCATTATCTATAAGTGCTTTATAAAATCAGGAAAACGCAATTAGCTTAATCACTAGTTTGTGATACCTTAGTTATGATCATGTAGACAAAAGAGAGAAAAAATCAAAATGACGTTTGACTTTCGAAATCGCCCTTGACTCTAACTGATATCTTATCGGTTATATTTCAACCGCGAAAGAAATGTTACTATAAGTGTTTCTCTTTCTCTCTTTTCTCTCTCCATTTATCTCACTCTTTCTCTCTCACTTTATTCAGACGGCTGTGCGAGGAGGAGGATGAACTCAGCGAAGTTGAACCGGATGCAGTTCCTAGCGAGGTCAGGGACTGGCTGGCCTTGACCTTCACCCGCTCCATGTCCAACATGAAGCGGCGCGGCGACGACAAACCGCGCTTCCGGAGCGTTGCGCATGCAATTCGCGCAGGTATCATGGTGGACAGGTAAATCTACTTCCGGTCAAGAGCGGCCGTTTTGTTTTGTTTTAAATTTTGTGGTCAAGTGTGGGTTTTTGGTGGGTTGTTTTTTTTCGGGGGATGGGAGTGGGTTGCTCTAATATGCCTGTCAAAGTGTTCATGAAATCTAGACCAAATAATAATAACAAGGTTTTGAATGCTGTAGTACAGTATACACTGACGCTTTAGCTAATGCAAATGTCGATATTATACTGTTCCAGGGAAGCCACAAATATTGTTGATTTTTATGATACATTACACATGGCACGTAAGCTTCAGATTTTGCTGCTGACTATGTGCAAAGTTATAAATAATAGAGCTCATGAAAATAATTGTAAATGTTATACTATTATCTGAAAATTAGAGATAAATAAATTATAAGACTCTATGCCTTCAAATCTAAGCGCACATAACTGGTCCATATGACCTCTCAGCTTCATATACATTGAAGCTATAACAAATAACGTTGATGTTGATAGTATGCTATACAAAACAGCCATAACTAGTAATGATCAGTATTGGTGCTGCGATAGTTTAAGTATTTATACGAGTCAATCCACGTTGTCCTGTATCGTCCCCAGAATCTACCGGCGCATGTCCAGCTCTGTCGGATTGCACGTCCCGCCTCACGTCCTCATCTTGCTAAAGGTACGGTATTATACACTCAGTCTCCAGGTCTAGTCATAGGGGAGTCATGGATAGCGGTGGTGGTCAAAGTTTGTTTTTTAGGTGTATACGGCACGACAGCATAACATTTACTGTGCTCAGTATGTCCTAGGGCTGTTCATACATTATACATTACATTCATAGTAACGATGGAGGGGATCGGGGTAGGAAAGGTGGAATAATCGGAAAAGTACGAGACTTTTAATTGCGTTGTTCGGATTTGAATTCAGATCGGGCTGATTTTCTCCCTACTGTTTGGTTCAGAGCAATGCGACTGGTTGGAACAGTAATCGTGGCATTCGCGATCTATCTCTGTTTAGTAGCTATTGACATCCTCATATATTAGTTTTAATTGGGTCTTGTTAATGAAACAGCTTAGCTGTACAGGTCAGGCGTTAGTAATATGTGTATTCATCATAAGTATCATTTTCTTTAAAATAAAAACTGTCTGTACCTTACTGACAAACTCTAGACGTACATTTTAATAAAGAAAAACTATTAACTTGATTTCTGCATCCAAAATAACATAAAACAAACTCAATACATCAACAGCAATAAGAAAACGATAACAAAAATATACTAAAATGGTAATAATAATATAAT
>RQTK01000726.1:165710-195628 GCA_003991915.1 Elysia chlorotica
ATAATAATAATAATAATAATAATAATAATAATAATAATAATAATAATAATAATAATAATAATAATAATAATAATAATAGTAATAATAATAATTGTTTTAAAGTCAAAACTTATTCAATTTATCGTGCACACTGTCCGAATCACCCCTACCCCCATCACTTTCCAAAACAGCCACAATTTGCTTAACACACGCGGAATTAGGAATAATACTCGGTGAAAGTTCTTCAAAAATACTTCTTCATTTGTTCCTTTCATTTTTTAAGGTTAGAGCCTGTTAAAATTTGAAATGTTCTTACGCTCCGATGTGAAAATTAAAGATTTGAAGATGTCTGTCTGGTGACGTTTTAAATTATTCAAAACTAATTAGAAACAACGCATCGCTAGCACATTTGGCCCCATGGGATTTTCATTCTCGCTTTTTAAATCTGTCTCTGACTGTCTCTCTGCGTCTCTCTTTCTTTTTTTATTCTCTCTTTCTCTCTTTCATTCTCTCTCTCTCTTTAGTTCTCTCTCTCACTCACTCACCCTCGCTCTCTCCCTGTCTCTGTTCTGTCCTCGTGTCTGCCTGCGTGTCTGCCTGTATGTGTTTCTCTCTCACGCTCTCTCCCTCTCTCTCTTCCTCTCTCTCTCTATCTCTTGATCGCTCTGTCCCGGTCTTTGTCTCTGTGTCTGTCACCTGTCTGCCAAAAGTTTTGTCAAATCTTATGTACAAGATAAACACGGCGCATTTTTTAGCGTCGGCACTCTGATGTAGGGCACAAAGTGCGAAGAAAAAAGGCAGAAAGGAGGGATTAATTCGGAGGGTAAAATTTACTTATGTTGTCTGATTTATGAAGATAATTATGTCCTCATATTTGTTTCTCCAATTTTGGATTCAAAAAATAAATTCTTGGATTGAGCGTGTATAAGCAGAAAAGCTCTTTAATGCTCGGGAGTTAGAGAAAGATGCAAGATTTTTATCGTTGTACAACAGAAGATGTAATAATAGATTTAAGGATGCATTGACGTGTTGACAATAATAATTTGTTTATATGTGTATGTGTTGATGCATTAAGAAGTTGATAGATCTATTCTGACACTCTTCAATTTGTGTCATGCGGTTGGTGTGATCTCATGATTGAGATTGGCTTTTCATCCGGAAGGTGTAGCCTAATTTCGATCACCGCCTTGCTTTCCCCTCACTGGTTGAGTTTATCTCAATAATATATAACCTGTCAAGTCTGGGCCATCCGACGATTATGTAGATCTAGAGTCTTCCTTGAAAATCTTCGCTTTCTCCAAGTGTATGTTAATTTTCTCGAATATGACTCTTCGGGAAAGCTATGGAAGTGAAACTGATGAGACTGTTGTTGTTGCGATTGTTGATGTTCTTGTTATTGTTGTTGTTGTTGTCATGTTGTTGTTGTTGTTGTTGTTGTTGTTGTTGTTGTTGTTTTGGTTGATTTTTTTGCTATTGTTGTTGCTGTTGTTGTTGTCGTTTTACCTGTTGTTGTTTTTTTTATGTTGTTGCTGTTGTTGTTGCTGCTGATGCTGCTGTTATTGCTGTTTTCTGCTGTCGTTGCTGCTGTTGTTGTTTTTGCTGTTGATGATGATGATGGTGATAATAATAATAATAATAATGATTATGATGATGATGATGATGATGATGATGATGATGATGATGATGATGATGATGATGATGATGATGATGATGATGATGATGATGATGATTATGATGATGATGATGATGATGATAAAGATGATGCCGATGTTGTTGTTGCTGATGTAATGAACCAATGTTTCTCGCGGTTTGTTCCCAGACTCTGGACGACTGGTCCTTCAACGTCTTCTCGGTGAACGAGGCGTCGGACAACCACGCCCTCAAGTTCGTGGGTTACGAGCTGCTCCAGAAGTATGACCTCATCACCAAGTTCAAGATCAACACGCAGGTAAGGTCAAGGTCAGGCGAAGCTAGGGAAGCGGCGCTGTGGTGCACGCCTTCTTCATTGTTGTCATCCATCTATTTTTGCCTCTGTTCCGTACCCTGTGTCCAGACATAATTTAATTGAGACATTAGTTTTTCTTTTTATATAAAAATACATCGTTGTATGATTTACTATAATTTTATTTATTTTATTTGTCTGTCAATATTCGAACTATTAAATTTTAGATGTTTTGTATCTATCTATCCATCTATCTTTTAGCTATCTATCTGACCATTTATCTATCTATGTATCAATATATCCATCTATCCATCCAACCATATTTCTATCTATTTGTCGATCCATCTATCTATATATACATCCACCATATAGCTATCTATCTATTTATTTAATTAAAGATCGATCTATTGTTTTGTCTATCTATCAATCTATAATCATGTCCATCTATATCATATCTTCAAAAATATAACAAACTATATAGATTGTTATCATACCATTCACATACCCATCCACCATTTTTATCCCGCTACCTATCAAGATAATTCCTTAAAGAACTCCCAGACTAAAAAAATCTCTCTTTTTCTTACCGTCTCTCTTTCCATCTGCCGTTCCTTTTCCCCCTCTTTATTCATTTATTTCCCTGACTCTCTTTGCCTCTCCCTTCCTTTATCTCTCACTCTTTCTCTTTATTTCCGTATCTTTCTAATTATCTCTCTCTTCTCTCTCTCTCTCTCTCGCTCTCTCTCTCGCTCTCTCTCATTCTCTTTCTCTCTGTTTCGTCTATCTCTCTTCCTCCCTCCCTGCCTCCACCTCACCTCCCTTCTAATCCACCACAGATGCTGGAGAGCTTTCTCTTTGCCTTGGAAAACGGCTACAGCAAGAACAAGAACCCGTACCACAACCTCATGCACGGCGCAGATGTAGCCCAAACGGTCCACTTCGTTCTGTCCCAGAGCCGCTTGGCGGTAGGTGATACTTTTTACACATTCTTACACACCCATAGTGTTATAAATGTAGGTCTGCCAAATAAACAAACCTATGAAGTTTGCAAGTTAAAGCAAAAAAGGTGCTTTTTCTTTTGTTTTGTATTTTTTAATGCACGCCTTCGAACATGGTAAAGGACTGAGACAGAATGTCAGGGGCTTAAAATTGTTCATTCAAGACACAATTATTAGTGATTATTCTTGATTGTTTAAGTGATTGTCTAAGATGGATTATTTACTCTTTGATTATCCACCGTTTGTTACGATGTTGAGAGGACGTACAGTCAACCAGAGAGAGAGAGAGAGAGAGAGAGAGAGAGAGAGAGAGAGAGAGAGAGAGAGAGAGAGAGAGAGAGAGAGAGAGAGAGAGAGAGAGAGAGAGAGAGAGAGAGAGAGAGAGAGAGAGAGAGAGAGAGAGAGAGAGAGAGAGAGAGAGAGAGAGAGAGAGACACGCGATGAGGAGACTAGATACAGATGTAATCAACCTCAGTGTGAGAGAGGCTTCTTGCTAGACTTCGATTTGGTTGCTTGATTAACTAAGTGGTACATATAATTATATCTTGCACGTATTGATTGGTCGTTCGTTTTACGGTTTTACGGTCCTTTGGGTGGTACTGCAATTAGGATATTGGTGCACTTGTTGATTCATTTGGTGCTGATTTGATAAGAGATTAATCTATTAGTACATCGGTTGCGTTCATCGACACGGTTATGGGTTGTTTTGTGTGATTTAACATTGAACTTTGAAGTACTCGCCACAAACTGGACACATTGCCTGTTTAATAAAGTATTGGTCACTGTGTTGCTCTTGTTGGCGTTGTTAATGTTGAGTTGTTGTATTTTTAAGGCGACGTTAGTTGAGTGTATGTGTTGTTAAATAATTGTAGGTTTTTTTTCTCGGTTTCTAACTCTAGAGACTCGACACTGTAGTCGATGTTTCTTGAGATATAGAAAGACAACCGTGTTGGAAGACTTGACGCTAAAGTGCTGAGATTGGACGTTAAACAACCAACTCAACCAAGTAGCTCTTCTTCTTTTTCTTCTTCTTCTTGTTCTCCGATGATGTTGTGTTACACATCAATCCCTGCCAGGGCAACAATTGCCGCAGTTTTCTCTAAATCCGTCAAGGATCCCTTACTCTTTGTCATGCCTTTCAAGGAAAGTCACTTGCTATGCAGAATCCATATCTCATTCTCGGAGTTAGCTGTTAGTTTCGCAGTTAGTTTCGCAGTTAGTTTTTCGCTTTCTCCACAATAAATCCCGTATGGTATAGGATCGTTTTTGAGACTTAAGAGGCAATAAACATGAAGACAGGTTCGGCATCTTCGACTAAAGCGATAGTAACTCGGAAATAAATCAAAACTCCGAGAAGAATATCTTGTGTCTCAGTTTAATGGCATTTTAACATGAATCTCATGAAACAAGGCAGTCGCTCATATGTGAAATTATTGGGCGCGTTGAGAGGGCTAACCGTGTGTGTTGAGGACTGTTATGAGGAGTTGACTAGCTCACCGCATGAAAGCGTTCTGTTTTGTTTTTGTTTTTTACCCGTGTTGTTTCCTAAGTTATACCGTTTGATAAATTGGTCAGATGCTCGTGCCTGGTTGTGTTTTCGGGACACGTTAAAGTCTAAGGAGCGCCACATAGTTCAGTAGATAGTGAACTGGACGGGTGAGCAGAGGGGGGGGGGGTCAAAGGTTTGAATCCCGGTTGGTGCACAGTATCCGGATAAATTTGTTCGGGAAACCTAGTGGGCCGTAAATGAATTAATAATATAAAATTATTTCTTTTGAAATAAAAACATGAGTATTATTAGGGAAGAAAATAGTTTTCTTTCGTCATGCTAGAAGTTATTGGAGGTCTCCGTCTGCTGGCGGATAAGAGAGAGAGAGAGAGAGAGAGAGAGAGAGAGAGGCGTTTGAACAGAGAGGGAGGGACAGAAAGAGAGAGAGAGAGAGAGAGAGAGAGAGAGAGAGAGAGAGAGAGAGAGAGAGAGAGAGAGAGAGAGACAGAGAGAGACAGACAGACAGACAGACAGAGAGAGAGAGAGAGGAAGAAAGAGAGGAAAAGGGAGATGGCGGAGAAGGGGAGGTAGATAAAGATCAATGGAAAAGAGAGGTATAAACAGGCAAGCAGACAGTACGATAGACGGAGACACAGGCTGAGCGAGAGGCAAGGAGACACACACAGAAATAGAGAGCAAGAGATATAAAGAGAGAGATGGAGGAGAGAGTGATAAGGGGAGAGAGATGATTCTTCTCTTCAAATTAGCTTTTGTTCCTCATTTTTACCGCCATGCTGAAGTGGACGGCCATTTTTCCATAAAGGGCGGTAATAATAGATGATCCTGCACTTTATGTCCCCACAGTCTCCTATGATTTATCGACCTTGATTCTGTGATAAGGCCGTCGGGGAGACTAATAAGGTTAGAGGCAGTCAATACTAGTACTGGAGTGGTACTGTGGGCTGGGCTTGGTACTTCTCTTTGCCACTGGAGTGCTTCAGTCGTCGGATAGGAAGAACCATCTGTAGTTACACTGTGTAAAGGAAAGTTTATTGTCAAGGATGAATGTAATAATGTAAGAATGAAGTCACCCTTTATTCAATGAGTATATTAAAGAATCCAGAATGGGATGTAAAACTAATAGGCCATTTCAATGTAGTACTACGGAGCTCGAATTATGGGCTTGACTCAAGGAGTTGTTGGTTTTATCCTTTTCAAACCATTAATTTCACCAATAAACAACATTTTATAGGAAGAATTGGTGTTTTCAATTGTAAGTTGAAAAAGAGGAGATGAAGGCCTACGTCCAGTGTTATGATAGGTTTCTTTGTTTTTCTTCTTCTTAATTGTTTGTTGGTTGTATTATGACTTTTCTATTTTAGAACCAGACAAAAATTGTTACTGTATTATTGAGAAGATCAATCTTTTATCTAATCTTCTTCGCCTCCCCCCATTCGCCCCCGGCCTTTACCTTGTTTCCAGCAATGGTTGACAGATTTGGAGGTCTTCGCCACCTTGATAGCTGCTCTAATCCACGACTTCGAGCACACTGGAACCACTAACAATTTCCATATAAACACATCGTAAGTAGCTTATAGCGTTTCGTGGCTAATAATTATGCTGGGGATAGATGAAATCACATCGTCTAGAGTAAACGGTGCTTTTTTTTTTGTCTTGTTTTTGCTTGGATTTTATTTTAGCTAGACCTACAAAAATAATGTAATCTAGTAGGATATGTTTGTTTTGTTTGTTTTGGGTTGTTGTTGTGGGTTTTTTTTGTCTTTGTTTTGTTTTGTTTTTTTTATCTTTGTACCACGATTATTTATATCAGTTGTTTTTTTTTTTCGAAGAAACATTCATTCGTAAAAAATATGAAATATATTTTAAGCTTTCAAAGTTTAGACATTTCAATATATCTAAAAGCAAAGTAAGCTTGCTTCAAATAAATCGGTTAAAAAACACGAATGTACAGTTTCGCCATGTTTTCTTTTATCGTTTTAGTCAACGGAAACAGTCATGTACGAATGAATGAATGAATGAGTGGGTTTTTTATAAATGTGTCAAAGTGCAAATCGAAAAGAAATAGGGCTTAATGCGGCCCAGCTGATAGTGGTCTGAACAGTCTAGCAAGAGATCCGACGCCTGGATCTCCGATCTTCTGGTTCCAAATGTAATAACTATCAATCTTTTAGAAACACGAATTCTGAGTAACAAAACAGCTTTATGCAGTATCAGCCAAAACAAACTTTGACGCAAAACAAATAATATTTTCAGCATACCTCTCTGTGTACGCTGATTAGCTACACACCCCATCATTTCTAAAGTACTTGATATATAAATCTGGTCAGCCAGTAGAGTTTCTTACCTGCGAGGAGAAGGCTCCTGGTTCCATTCTCAACAGTAGCCATCTAGGTTATTAGTTTTTGTCATCTCCTCATATGATTTATTAACATACCAAAGTGCTTAAAACTTATCAAAATATCTCTTTCAAATTGACCAATACTGCAACCCTTTTTCTCATCTTTTTCTTCACCTTGTCCTCTCCCCTCCTGTTACCCTCCAACCACCCCTCCCTCTGTGTCTGCTACGTCTACTACCCCCCCCCCCCCCCCCCCCCCCCCCCGGGCCCCTTGCGGTGTGCTCCTCACCCCTTCCAGGTCCGACGTGGCGATGCTGTACAATGACCGCGCAGTTCTGGAGAACCACCACATCAGCGCCGCCTTCCGCCTGGTTCGGGAGGAGGAGCACAACATCTTATGCAATTTGGGGAAGGAGGAGTACAGGTGGGTGCTCATCAGGCCCCTACAAAATGTTTTGAATCCATAATTATACATGCCGTATACATAAGAGGACCAGCCTCGTGGTAATAGAATGAACTAGCATAGGATCTATCATGTCTTGCCTTCATCCTGAGCTTTTGTCTTCTGTCAACGCCGCCTGTCGCCGTATAGGATACCCCAGGGGAACCTAGGAGACCCGGAGAGAGGGAGAGAATTCTCTCCATCCCTCTATAGATTCTATAGAGAATTATACAGGCCTAATTGTACAGTCACACAGGCCCTGCGGACCACCTGGGTATATCAACCAGTCAACTATTTTTCGCTGGGTCCTTTCTCTTTTCTTATTAATTTTTGAAGCTCTCAAAAAGTTTTAGTGCACAACATCTTATGCAATTTGGGAAGGAGGACTATAGGTGGGTGGTCATTAGGTAAACACCAACTGTTTTCAATCTATAATAATACAGGCCTAGTTATACAGTCGAACATGCACTGCCGACCACCTTGATATAGCAACTTATCAACTATTTTTCAATTTTCATTGAGACCTTTTTCTTTCCTTATTAATTTTTTGAAAAAAGTTTTAGTAAAGTTTGTAGCAGTAAGAAAATAATTATTACGAGTTGTAAGCTCGTCTTTTCTCTTAGCATGATTAGTTTTGATTACCTGTCCAATACCAAAGTGCCCTCTTTGGTCTATGACCTCGGGTGCTTGTCTTGTCCAGGTTTGATTGTATAATTAAATTATGATAAATATGATAGATTTATCAATACCTAACAATTTAATTACTGAAGCACTGAACTAGATATAACGGGAATGTGTGTGACTGATCACTAGAAGTACATGACGTTGTGGCATTGGAGATGGATAGGCCTAGTGTTTGGTTATCAGGACTACATCAGATAGAACTGACACCAATATTGTTCTCTCATATCCTGTGTGTATAACAGACAGGAGAGAGAGAGAGAGAGAGAGAGAGGAAGATAGAGAGAAAGAGAGAGAGTTTAATTGTTCAATGTCTTGTAGTTGTACCTTACATTCTCCAACACTGTTGTCTATTTCAGAGAGTTTCGAACTCTTGTCATCGACATGGTGCTGGCTACAGATATGTCTTTCCATTTCCAACAAATCAAGAACATGAAGAGCCTTCTTGGAATGCCAGAGAAGTAAGGAATGGGGTCCACCCATGGAGTTATATACCAGCAGTTGGGCTGATAGGCCAATTTGGTCACATTTTTGTGAACACTTTGTGTTATGCCTGTAGCCTGCATCTTATAAATTTAAAATCATTTTTTCTAGTAGATATATTCTATTAGTTTGTTCATTGACTGATAAACTTTCATTATTTCCTATCCAACATCATTTAGATTATAACAGCAATGATCTTTTTACAATAAATACTTTTTTAAAAATCAATACAAGAATGTGTTGAAGATTCTTAAACATTTATTGTTTGTGTCCAGAATAAAATAAACTGATGATTTATCTACTGTTTTGTCCATGGTGTTCTCTACGTGAACAATTAATGCACATACATAATTGCTCTTCACTATAAACAAGCAATCCATCCTTTGTGGACCATAAAGCACATGCCATCTTGTCCTTGTTTCTGCAGCATCGAGAAGTCTAAGGTGCTATCCCTGGTGTTGCACTGCGCGGACATCAGCCACCCCGCCAAGGACTGGGAGCTGCACGAGAAGTGGACGGGCCTGCTGCTCGAGGAGTTCTTCAGACAGGTAGCCCAGGCCCCGACAGGGTTAACCTTAGGACGCAAAGTCAGATCTAGATACATAAAAAAAAACTTGTACTAATGGAGAAAACGGATGGCCCAAAGCACAGGACCTTGATTTTTGGGTTTCGAAAAAAACATGAACTGCTTGGGAATTGTTGGGTTTCTAAGGCATTTTCTGAGAATGACTAACATAATAAATGCACACTAATGGAAACAGTACTGCAAGAAAAAACGGATGGTCTATAGCAGAGGACCTTGATTTTCGGATTTCAAAAAAACATGAACTTCTTGGGAATTATTAGGTTTTTAAGGCATTATCTGAGAATGAATAGTTTTTGGGTTTCACTGAAATGTAACTTAAAAAGTTCACTGAATTTCATAAAACAAGGTTAAGGATGAGAATAAACTTTATTCATCCACTTGGGAAATTAGTGCACTGCCATGTACAATATGTATTCAATTCACACACAGTAACAAATAATATTCTCATTTCACACTTTTTTAAAATATCTGATTTGCAGCCTTAGTGATTCCAACCACCTGAATGGGATTATGTTCAATTTTTTTTCTCTTCTCTAGGGAGACCGCGAGCAAGAACTGGGCCTGCCTTTCTCCCCCCTTTGTGATAGAAAAAATACTCTGGTTGCTGAGTCTCAGATAGGTGGGTATCAGCAAATAAGTTTTATGATTTTTTAGATTTTCTGTAGGCCTTAACACTGTAACACCATAGATTATAGATTTAAAGAGGCTTTTCACTAAAAGAGGTCACAGTGCTTTTGATATGAGGAACTAGCGTGACGCGTGGTCACTCTATTTCTTCATTGAAATTAAGGCGGTTGAGCGATATTTACACTGATATTTTACTAAAATATTAAGAAGGAAGCAATCGCCCTAACTGTGCTAACCCATATGTATACGCAAAATTCTCCTCATTGAAACCTCTCACTGTTTGATGCTCTCTAGTACCACTATAAGAGTTTTTACTGTACACACATAAATAAATGCTAACAATTTACATTGTGCCTAGCAATAGTTGTGCTTTTAGTGATTGGTTATTGTTAGTCTATGCGTTTTTGACGTATTTCAAATAACTGCTAAGCACCACATCAATATCTAGCTCTGAATAATTTCTTCTTGAAATCACCCGATTAGTCTCACTTTTTTGTCCAAATTATCTAACATTCATATTTTTACTCTCTAGAATGAGTCTATTTGTGTTTTGGTAATGTACCTCTTTTGATACAGAAATTATTTTACGGTAATAGTAGAAACATCTTTTCTTTTTTTTTTTTTAGGCATAAAAAGAAATTAAAAATGTGGCCTACTTTAATCAGATGTTGAACTCTTTCATAAATTTTGGATCATTTTTAATTTATTTCTCACAATGTCCTACCATTCTTTTACTATAATTTCTCAAGCTGATTGAATAAAGTTAAATTTGTGACCTCTCACATAAATCAAATAAATCTGTTTCAAAAATTATGTCTGGAGATCATTGGTTTTTCTTTTTTTTTGTTTCAAGTTTATTCATTTTATTATTATTTTCTACTCCAGGCTTCATCGACTTTATTGTCGAGCCCAGCTTCCAAGTAATGGGGGACATGTTGGAGAGAGTTATGTCCCCGTTGCAGCACCAGGCGATGCCTCCGTCTCGCAGCGGACACATTGACGAGGCCATCTCCGAGGAGGTGTTTGAAGGTCGGGACAAGCGAGACAAGTCCACAAGCACCACCAGCCTGTTAAGCCGCGCTGGCACGCCCAAGGCAACAACTGCTTCTTGTGAGTTCAACTGATAATTCTGGAATTAATTTTTTTTAAAGAAAATCCACGAAGGAATTTATTCTGTGTGGAGTTTTTCCGAGACGAGAATGATGAGAGAAAATTTGTAAAAAAAAAAAAAAAAAAAAAAAAAAAGAAAGAACAAATTTAATCTTTGAGTTTTAACGCCTTTGTAGATTTGAAAAAATAATCCTATACAGGAATTGGATGCATTCAGTTTGAAAATATTTAAGATTAAAAATTATCAGGTAAATTCGGAAAAAATATATAATCTGTGATAAGTTTAGAAGCCAGAGGCTCAACTTAAGGTTTTAGCTTGTTCATTGCACAATAGTTCCCCCAAACCTGTTAGTAATCCTAAACCGTGTGGTGATGATAGACTTTAAAAAGTAGGCCTACTCGTACGTTTACAAACTGAAAAGTATTCACTGCAAAATGACACCAGGAAATTTCTGTAATTTGGCCATAACTCATGTATTCAAACAAAGAGCATTAACCTTTGTGTGTAATTACATGCCTTTTATACAGTTTTTTTTTTGTAAAATAGTTTAACATTTTTTGCGCTTATTTATGCCTTTTTCTAATGTGTTTGCAGATAGCCGGTATGAGCTGAGGAGACCTTGGACAGACTGCTTGGCCCAGAACAAAAGTTTGTGGAAGATGCGCTCAGTGAAAGGTGGGGCACTCTAAAAAATTGGTGGGAAACTTAAACCCAAGTCATAAAAACATCTTTATTTCTTTTTAATTATCTTATCATGACTGTAGTTTTATGGAGCGATTTGAGCCTATTCTTACTTTTCATAAACAATATTTTTTCCTTCTAACTTGATATTGTGGATTTTATTAATTACTTTTTTGTTTGTTATAGCTCTTCCTAATTCTTAACTCTCCTTCCCTCAATTCATATAAAAAAGACATAACTTGATTTTTTTTTTACATCAAGCAATGTTTCCAGGAGTCTCTTGGTGTTGGGAATTGACAGGGGCAATCGTGGGTGAAAGGGTTTTATTTTCTTCTAGTTGTAAAACTCGAGATGACAAAAAAACGTCTTTTTTATTCCAAGGACCATCAACGAAATAATTGTATAGTTTGACAGCCTTTCAATTTCAATTCAAAGAAAAACTCAATTTCATACATTTATTATTTCATGATTTTTTAATTCAATTAGAAACTTTTAAACCATCAACTTATATCGTCAACGTACATTTTTAGTAGAAATGGAGTCCAAATGTCACACACACATGATGTGGATTATGCCCATATGTGCATTATGCGGTTTCACAGGTAATGTTTGAAAGTTTTACAGAGACTGGTGATTAGATAACTGTCATTCTCCTGTTGAGACAACTGCAACATTCTGTTCCACAGATGCGGAGGAGAGAGAGAAAGCAAAGAACGCGGTGTCAGAGGAAGACACAGCCGCTGAGAATGACACAAATCAAGGGACAGAATCGAGCCCTACCAGATCTTTACCAGAACCCGACGGGCCGACCCAGGAGAACAAAAACCCAGCACAGCCAGCGCCAACGTCCACACCCCAACAGGCGTCAGCTGCCGTGAGTGTTTCCGAGCCACATAAGCCACGCCCTCCCGTGCCAGGCAAACCAGCTCTTCCACCTGTGATTACCTCCCCTCCCCATTCCAACCTCAATCAGCGTGGCGCCTCATCGTCAGCGTCACAACCCCTGGAAACCAGCTCAAAAACTGTTCCTATGCGAGACGCAGCAGTCAAAGGGAAAGATTAAAACTGGGACAGCACGCTATGGCGAGATCTGTATCGAATTAGAACTGCAAGCTAAGGCAAGATCTATATCGAATCTAGGATTGCAAGCTAAGGCAAGATCTATATCATGCAAGCTAAGGCAAGATCTATATCGAATCTAGGATTGCAAGCTTAGGCAAGATCTATATCGAATCTAGGATTGCAAGCTTAGGCAAGATCTATATTGAATCTAGGATTGCAAGCTTAGGCAAGATGTATATCGAATCTAGGATTGCAAGCTTAGGCAAGATCTATATCGAATCTAGGATTGCAAGCTTAGGCAAGATGTATATCGAATCTAGGAATGGAGCTGGTGCAAGGTCTATATCGAATCTAGGATTGGAAGCTGGGGCAAGATCTATATCGAATCTAGGATTGCAAGCTAAGGCAAGATCTATATCGAATGTAGGACTGGAAGCTGGGGCAAAGTCTATATTATATTCTAGAACTCAAAGTTAATGCAAGGTGTATATGTAGCCTAATCTAGAACTGTAAATTATGGCAGGGTTTATATCTATCCCGATGCTTTTTAACCCCCACAAGCTAACTTTTATTATGGCATCAAATAACATTCAGTCAAGGGCATTTTACTCACGGTGAACATGTAGACATTTTGATATTAAACTGAATTTCCAATGCATTCAGCTTTTGGAAACTTTGGCCAGATCAAATTTGTTTTTGTTTTTTTTTTTAATGATAAATTAGAGTGAAGATTGATTGTTTGGTGGTCGACAATTTTTGTACCTTCCTTTTTCTTGTTGTTTTCACATTTTCTCCTAGTTCATTATAATTAAAAGATAAAGCAAATTTGAAGGGAATGTTTTTCTTGCCAGGCCCTGCAGATGTACAATTTTATAAAACATGACAGCTTTTTTAAAGTTGTTCTGATTGTGAATGAATGAATTAATTTCTTGCTTGATGATGCTCCTTACAACTAAATGATGTTTCATACCAGTTAAGTCTGTATGTTTGTTGCATGAGATACATTGTCTGCAAGTAATGGTAGAACTTTAATCATACAAATATGTGAGAATGGCCTTGCGCTGTTTAGAACAATTTGAAAAATATATTAGTCTTATCAATTCCAATGCTGTAATGAAATGTGATACAAGAATTTCCGCTGCTTGATTGATTTTGTAAAATTATAAACGATTAACCGAACATTTCAAGCCTTATTCAGTCTAGTATTTTTCTGCAAGGGAAATTTTGGTTAGGGTTGCCATCCACATCAGTGGTTGGGGAATTTATATGAAAATGTATATAAAATAATCTAAAACTAAATTGTTCTGTATGAAGTTGGGCAAAGAATCACATGAAACTTGATAGTTACGATTTTTCAACTGCTCTTTCCTTGTATATTATGTAACAAGTGGCATTTTGGCCTTACAGTGCTTGTGTTACATTTATTTATTTATAGTTATGTATTTATACCTCCCTAGGGTCCACTACTCTTGTTTTTCAACCGTTGAAGTTTGTAAGAGTTCATTGACATGAGGAATGCAAAGTGATTAGATTGTCATATTATATCATTTGATGATAATTATTATTATAACTATTATTAATATTATTATTATTATTATTATTATTATTATTATTATTATTATTATTATTATTATTATTAATATTATCATAATTATTATTAATATCTTTGAGGTATAGATTAATACTTACTCATTGCTCTTTTCTATGCCTTATCATACATTTTTTCCATGTTTGTAATTTTTTCCTTGTTGGTTTTTAAATTATTTGTTCCGTTTGTTGGTAGCAAAATAAACTTTTTCTGCGAAAAAAAAAAAAGAATTCATTAGACACTGACTTGCGTTGGAGTTTTTTTCTTTTTTAGTTAGATATGCTGATAAATAAAGTGTCAGCTTTAAAATGTATACTATTAAAACAATACTTACCAAAAAAATTAAGTAACAATGCTGTATTCTATAATTTGCATTATGTTGAAAAGCTGGGATTTTTTTGTTGTTGCAAACTCTGGAACTTTCCTATTGTTTTTTTTTCTGGGTCCAGTGTTTGTAAGCTTATTCAGTAGAACCAGGTGTGATTGTGTAACGTCAGCACTATATAGGCTGTAATGTGGACGGGCTCCAAGCATAATTTCTGACAATTATATGTACTGCAACACATAAAACAGTGCATAGAGATGTGGACTCCTGTCTCAGCGACCCAAGCAGTTGGGGACAAAACCGAAAAGTAAAATTTTAACCAAACGTGGGCTTTGAACCAGAGACCTCTCTAATGAAACTTACGCTCTACCATTGAGCCAGTTTGTTCCCCTCCAGGAGTGGGTTATCTTCAAGTTACCTTCAAATAGTTAAAATCACTCTTTGTCCGAGTTCAAATCTTATACCTAGGCTTTAGAGGCTCCTGCCACAGGCTAACACTCTTCCAGTTTAAGAATGCTTAAACTTATTCACGTACATCACTAGGTCAAAAATATGCTACAGGTTTTTGTTTTTTTAATTTGAATTTAAATACTTGAAATGGAATTTTTTTTTCTTTCAATTGTATGTATTCCTCAAATATCCATTTTGAAAATGTACAAAGTTGGAACACACAAAGACATGACGTAGAGAGAAGGGTAAAAAAGAGAACTTATGATTGTAATTAATCAAGGATGATACCATTTTGCCTTGGGTCAAACATTTTAAATGTCTGAAACTCTTAAAGAGGGTATGCAGATGGTTAGGCTAAAATTTTAAAACAAACAAACCAAAATAAAAAAGAAGGATAAAACAACAACACAACTCGCAAGTAAGGATCCATTGCACATTTTTATTTGTTTTTTAGTCATATTTTTTTTGTTGGTCAGAGGGTAATTAATGCATACAACTTGATGAATAACATAATTCTGCAGTTTTTTACCTTAAAGAAGCAACTTAAACATGAAAATCAATGTCTGACATACAAAGTAAAATAATGCGTTTCTAGTTGAAAATCAAACCAATGTAGTTGGTGAACATAGACAGTCAAACATAATAGAAAACTTAAGGCTTTTATGAAACTTTTAGTAAAACACAGCAGGAAAACTTCGGGTTAATTATTCATATTGCGCTTTTTTTTTTTACTTCGTTTCATAAACATGTAAACCATGACATATTTAAATAAAAAATACTTTTACATTGAATGAGGAAAGAGGAAATTGGAAAGTTATACGGGAGGGGAAAAAATGAAATGAATGTTCATTTTGTTACCATGTTCTACAAAAATACTAAAACCTCACCATTATTATCAGCTCAGTGCAAATTAGTCTTGTTAGCAGTTATTTGAAAATAGAGAAAAAAAAACTTAGTTGGCACCCCAAAGTAAAAAAAAAAAAAAATTGATAACTTTTAATAATAAGTGTTAATTTTGATTAATTTCTCTGAAATTCAATTAAAGAATTTGTCAAGCACTGTAGGCTGTCACAGAGAAGTAAAATAAACAGAACTGAAAACTACATGAGTTATATTTCATGCCAATTGAATTAAACAAAAACTAACTCTTTCCAACAGGACAAGGACAACCATAGATGACAGGGAAATATAAGTGGAAGGGAAAAAGCAGGTATCCATGCATTTATAGTGGATATCGTATCACAGAATGGTTTTACAAAGTCACTCTACCAAGATATTAAACATTTTCGTAATCATACTAGTATTTTTTCTTCATTTTTTAGTTTATACCAACAAAATTGCTATTCTATTTCTCTTCTCTTCAATTCATTAATTTTTCCTATGAGGATTTCCTGTTACATTTTAGAACAGAAATCCAGACTTAATTAACAGCTGGAGACCTATATTAATCTTCTCATGATACAGAAATCGTGAAAACAGAAATTCACTGACACAATAAGTTGAAGATCACTTAAAAACAAAACAAAATGAAAGTAAAAAAAAAATAAACTGGTAACATATTATTATTCCAGACATTCTCTTTTTGACTTGTGCTAAAAGTATTTACACAGTAAAACTAACAAGTTCTGAAGTACCATTAGTTAAGCCTTGGGACAACAGTTTTGGTAGACTAGTTACTCACAGTCCCGTCCTCATGTCACATACGTATGAAAGACAAGACAGAAAACCAAATTAGTACGAGAAAAATATTTACATATAACATACGGTTTCCATCATTAAAAAAAAAAAAAAATACTAATGCACAAATTATTAGAAAAACTGAAGTTCTTTAAGTGCTCAAGAAAAAAAGTAATTTAAAAACATTTTTTAAAATCAAACTAAAAATAATTGATCATGTTATGAACAAAAATGTTGTGAAGAAAGCATATGTCTTCTATAAAAAATTATATATAAATTACAGAACAAAACACATGGCAAGAAACAATTTTTTTCAAATGAAAAGGCTAAGGCAAATAATTCACCATGAAAGTATAATAAAACAGTCAATCTTAGAAACAACAAAAATGTTTCCATTGTTTTGTAATCATCAACGCAACATAAAGCATATTGATTTGCTTCTCATTGCCATATTTATTATCTCATCAAATTACATGTAACAAAAAGCAAGAAAATGTTCTCTCTTTATTCATTTTAATACTCATTATCTCAATATTATTAGCGATATGTTAACTCAAAATACGTGCGCAGTATGCTCATGCATCCAGCTTCAAGCAATTCTTACATCATTGTATACATAATCCACCTACATCATAAATTTTCATCAAACACTCGACAATGTTGTATAGAGACGTTTCTACAACAACAAAAAATGAATCAAAGCACTCGCAAAGAGCACTGTACTTGTTACACCTTTTTCACATTTTGTAAAAATTGAACAATTCAATGGCAAAAAAAAATTTGCAAATTGATCCACACCATCCAACAATATCAGAGATTTCGAAGGAGAAAATACAAGAAAAACTTTGAGGTCAAGACTTATTTAAAAACTGTTTAAAAAAATATAAGAGCTTTTCTCACATCCATAATATTTAAATAAATTATTAGTTATCATAACGAATATAAAGATTTAGTCCTAGATTGCGATCATACGTTGATACCTTTCTTTGCTCTGACGACTGGGAAGATCTGATCTCCTGAGATATCTTAAAGTACTTTTTATATTTAAGTCTTCAAAAAAATCACTGACGGCATAGATATCAAGATTGCTTTTCACACCTCCAGTTTCTGAATTCCATAGACAAGAATAGTTGGGAATAATTTGTCTAACGCATCAGCTCAACAACAAAGGGTTAGTTCCCTTTGGTAAAATCAGGTCTGTCCTGTCTACAACAAGGGTGCATGTAAACTTAACTCATTTCACATTTATAAAATGAATAATAAAAATTAAACAACACAGTTTTGCATTAAGTTGAAAAAAAACAATAACAAAATAACAGTATACATTTTCCATTTAAGGTATACATCAAGGTATATTTTCACAGATTAAAAATACGCTCAAGAAGCAATCAATCCAAGGTATCCATTGAGGATATGGTGTATATGATATAATACACATTCTCGATTACTTTCATAATAATTTCTATTTAGCAATACATACGTGTTATAATCATTAACATAGGACAAGGTCAACACTTTCCATCCATCAATTAACAACTGTTTTTCTCTTTCAAAGTAGATTTTTTACCATAACACAGATAGAAGACTAATTGATTTAATATTTGTTCAACAGTCCAAACAAAGAGCAACAAATTGGTCGGTTGGGCTCAAGAAAGCCTGTGGCAGACAGAAAGATTGGTAGATAGTGAGACAGATGAAGCGGATCTGTAGAGTTTTGGGGTCCATTCTTTAGTGTGCGCAAATTATGAGTTGATATTTTACATGTTTCTTGATATGAAGACTACATAAGCTTAATTATAAGATCATGTGCTGTGGCATAAAAACTTACGCAAACTATGGGGATCTTATCTCACCGTATGAGGGTTATTCCTTATTTATCCTAGCATTCCTAACAACCTCACCTCTCTGTATTTTCAGAGTAAGTAAGCTTTAAAGGAGGCAGACACCTGAAAACAATATGGCTTATACTAGCATGGCACTCGCACACAAATACCTTGAATTATCATGCGACTACACTACCCTTTGCAATCAGTGCTGAATGTTAATTAAACCTGTAGCTTTGAACAACTTCTATTGTTCCACACCAGCTTGCTAAGACATAAGCTTCAATTTCTTGTTCTCCACTAACTAGTTAAGCATCTTTTAGCTTTCCTTCTGAGTGGAATCCTAACCTCAGAAAGCCTTCAATATATTATTATATTCGTTTTTTTGGTCTATAGGCCAAATGCCTTAATATCCCGTATAAAAAATCACTTCGATTCAATACTATTACAAATCCCAGTGAGATAAGACAGTGCAGGGTAAAGATGGGTCTCTCACTTTTAATGCTCAATATGATGACAAAGATTGGGAAAGGGGCCAATCAATGAAGTGAAAACATTACTTCTCATCTTAATAGCAATGATCACCCACAAAAATGGAGTGAATTTTTACAATACACAAATTCTATCAAAATGTGTAACTATTTGGATAATGTACATTATATTCACCGTCAAGATTCATTTGATGATAGGTAACTTGAAAATCTGTTACAACTGTCTGCATAAACTTTTCTGAGAAAAAGATTCTGTTCTTATTTTGAAATGCACATAAAGAATTTTAAAAGTGGGGAAAACAATATGGATGAATATTGTTGTGTTTAGAATTACTCCAATTTGATCATGGAAAGCTAAAAATCTCCTGCTTGGTAACATTCCTTTAAAGGCCTGTTTTCTTGACCAATTTCCCAGCTTTTTTTCGTTTCTTTGTTATTCTAGGTATGCGTGAATAAACGAATACGAAAATTGGCAATGTCACATGCTGAACATCATATATGTTTAATAATAAAAAAAACTCATAAACCTAACTGTGGGCAATAAATTAGCCTACTACATTCTTTTCATGAAAGAAAACGATTTACCAATATAACAGAAAGGAAACTGTAACACATTTCAAAGATGATTAAAAGTTTTGTCATATAAACCAGTGAGATGTGGTTGATCATATTGGGTTGCCTTGCTCGTTTTTGTTGAGCCCTTCAAATGTATTTGTTCTGAAATGTGTTTTTTCGTCGTATATACACATATGTAGACACCTACACTCCACCCTATACACCGGCCAGTAATTTCATCCTTATGTGTATCCATGTCTTTGATATGTTCTAAATATTTCTCAAGATATTAATTTTTCTTTTCATAAATAGAAACCCTGCGCTTCCCCCTATATGTGGCCCAATATCTTTATCACTGTGCGTACCTACATCGTCTACATTTTTTAAGTATCTTTTTTTAGATATCATTTCTACTTTAGTTGTGGTTTGATGGTTTTGAGGGTGAGCACATTAGTCGTCGTGGTGATCGATGGGGGGAGGGGCGTCCGCCATGGCAGTCTTCATACTTCCCGCGGTGAGGTAACCAGCCACGCTTGGGGCTCCGGCTAGAGGAGTTGGGAAATAATATTGAAAATAATGTTGAGCCATGAGCATATTGTCAACCAGTTGAGAATAATGTCGGAGATTAATATCTATTGAAGAGCGTTGATATAATGTTAATATAAATTCTGTATCAATCGTCAGCAATTTTGCTGATATTACATACAAGAATTATTTCAAAATTATAGTTTTTATACATTCCCAATTGATTTCCATGTATTATATGCTTTTAAGGCATTTATAGGGCCCAGCCAATTTTTAGATATATATGATTTTAGAGACAAAAAATATGTTTTAGCCAATACTGACTTTGCAAATTTAAATAACCCATAACTCAATAAAACAATATAACATTATTATTAACATCTTTCAGTAACAAGCTAGTTCTAGGTGTGCGATTGCTCAATAATTATGTTATGTTGAAAGATTCAAACTTACCAGTGAGAAAGCCTGAGATGGGATTGTCTGAGATGAACAGGTCGTGCCGCTGATCTTTGTACTCCTTCCACACGGAAGACTTGTCTAGAATCTCACTCACCTGTCGTACAAAAACACATGGAAAGTTTCTGTAAAGTCCAATCTCAGAACATTAACAGATTTTTATGTAGTTAAGTAGAGACAGCTAAGGTATGTAACATGTGAAAGTTAAAACATCAAGAATCACCAAATGTATATAACGGCTATTTTTTTTTTAATATACTTTGAAATACTTGTTTAGGAGTTTTGTTGACGTCAAGTATTTTTTTACCTATTGGAGAGTGTTCCTTTTTTTTTTATACGTTTAAAAATCAAGTTACATATTAAGACTCATATAGTCGTTTAAAAGTTACATTTTCCTATTATCATTATTATTTCCATTATTATCCTATTATTATTACCATTTTTATTCTACTATTATTTCCATTATTACCCTCTTATTATTGTCATCGTCATTATTAATTTCTAAAAGACAAAAACCTGGTGATATGAGAGATTCATAGCAAAGTCTGTCCATATTTACAATGTTTTACAACATAAATAATTGAAGAGAAAATTTGAATAGTTCAGAGGCACAATTTTCTTCTGCAGGATAGCGATTGTAAAAAAAAAAAAAAAAAAAAAAAAAAAAGAATTACAAGAGTTTTGAGTTTTACCTGAGCTTGCGTGCCAAGGTAGTCCAGAAGATCAATAGTGAAGCCTTTAGGGTTCTGTGGAAATCAATTAGAGACTATGTGAAAATGGGATCTTTATGGAGATAGTAACAACATATAAAAATTATTTGACTGACTGCAGAGCATGTATGCATAGTTAAAAAGAAATAAATAATGGAAGTCAAATTCAACTTCCATAGCAGCAAAGTTGTTTGGACCTACATAGCTCTATTATTTTTTTTTTTGTTGCTTAGTTGCTACCCCTATCATAGGATGCATACAGAAATGTGAGAAGCTTGGGTAAATGGACCTGCTGCTATAGATGTCACTTTTAGTCACACTTTGCTGTCACTCTAAAAATTCATAATTGAAGAGGGTTTTATTAAAAACACCCATGGGTCCACCCACCTTCTCTCCGTGCGCGAGGCTGCGCTGCATGGCCTTGAGAGCCTTGACGATCTGAGCCTTGGTCGCCGCGGGTTTGTCCAGCGCCTCGAGACCGCCCTCCAGCAGCTTCAGCAGGTACGGGATCAGCTCCGCCGCCAGCGCCTGGGGAGAGGGGGGGGGGAGCACAGACGGAGATAGAAACAAAGAGTGGGGTGTAGGATTGTTGCACAGACACGGAGACAGAGATAGTAGAAACAAAGGGGTTGTTGCGGTCGTTGCAAAGACACGAAGACAGAAACCGAAGATTGGAGTGAGTATTTTGTCCCAGTGCTATGATAATGGCATAAGTGAGAATGATGCCAAAATGCGAGTTAGATATAAACAAAGAGAGGGGTGGGTTGTTGCAAAGACACGGAGACAGAAACCAAAGAGTGGAGTGAGTACTTGGTCACAGTGCTACGATAATAGCATAAGCGAGACTGATGCCAAAATGCAAGTTAGATATTGTTGTAAAAGTAAAAATTAAGTGAGATCCGTCTAACTAAATTTTCAGATTAAAAATGTGCTAAGTTTTTGCTTTATCTTATTAGGAACGTGTTTCCAATTTGAAGCAAAAATGGAGACATAATGAACTTTTATTGATTATCTCAAAAGTAGCAAAAAAAGTGACTTATGTCAAAATTGTAGCACAATGACCATTTATTTAATTTTAATTATCTTCTCTTGGCTAGCAGGATGACAAATCTGATTCTTAACTTTAGAAACTTCAAAAATTAGGAACCCCTACATTAGGAGACTAGCCTCGTAGCAGCAGAATATAACAGGATTTACGATCCATCCTGTCTTGCCTTTGCCATAACCTTCAGTCTTCGATCAATTCCGTCTTTTGTCATTTAGGACCCCTCATTCAACACTTGATTGTTTATATTCTCTATCTAGCGTAAGCGATACTCTGAAGGGACATTATATGTTTTTTTCTAAATGAAAAGCCATGTCTTTTGTTTTAATAGTTTCCTTTCATCACCAGAGGACCTATCAGGCTAAGCCTAACTCCGTTAAGTTATATTATATAATGTAGCTTTGGCCCCAGAATGACCTTGGCCTTTTGCCATATAGGACCCCTCATTCAACTGTTGATTGTTTACATTCTCCATATCGTAAGCGATACTCCGACGGGACATTATATGTTGTTTTTTCTAAATTAAAAGCCATTTCTTTTGTTTTAACAGTTCCTTTTGACCACCATAGGACCTATCAGGCTGAGCCTGACTCCGTTGAGTTATAATCTAGCTTTGGCCCCAGACTGACCTGTTTGACGAGCTCGTCCTCTCCCTTGTCAAACATCTTGGCGAGCGCCTCCGCTGCCAGGCCTATCGCGTCGCGCCGAACCTTCATCGCCTTCTTCAGGGGGCCGATGCTCTCGATGGACGACATGCTGCGAATACACAGCTGGCGAGGAGACATTGGGCAGGGGGGAGAGGGGGGAAACAGGAGAAGGGAGTGGGCAAGAAGAGAAAAATGAATCCCCATAGTTTTATTTACTGTTCAATAAACTAATAGCTTATTCTCTTAACTTTTTAATTAGTAAATTATATAATGAACTTTTTTTTCATTCAATCACTGAAAGAATGGAAAAAAGGATTGTTGAGCAGAAGCATCAAATCTCTATTTAGAACAAAGAGCTTCAATTGTATGAGCTGTACCGCCAAAAATACTAATTTAGTTGACTTGAAACTTTCTTTCTGCATTATTTTTACTCTGAGATCATTACAGATGTGCAATTTTCTATTTTAAATATCAATGAAATTTGCTTTCCCAGCATTTCCATAAATGATTTTTTGTCAACAATGGGTGATCCTAATATCCTCAGTAATTTTTACTTTCCTGACCTATGTTTGTCAGCACATATTGATCACTATTCTTTGAGCCCTTCTTGTTAGGGCCACAGACTAAAGACAAGAGAGTGGTAAGGACCCTAACAATTTTTGGTAATTGGTAAAGAAATTGATGGATCTAGCAAAAACAAAAAAACACCTAGAAAAGAAAAAAAAATTAAATAAATTACTAAACTATTTACTAGTCATTGAATCATACCAGGAACAAATCAAACCTGCTAATAAATAATAATATTCAATATGTTGAATTCCAGCAGAAATACCAAAGAATAAGAGAACAGACAGTATCATTTCGGAAGACTTCAAAGTACAAAAAACCTCAACGTACAAAGCTTTCATGGTAAAAGTTGAGAAGGAGGTGTCCTTACCTCATTGTTGGCCAGTTGATGGACGACCTCTACCACCGATTTCGGCACGGCATTGATCTTTGTCCCCTCCAGGATTTGGAAGATGCGTGGAATGTAACCAAGCGAGGGAACCTGGTCCAGCGTACTCGAATGGGCTTCGAACAGGAACACCAGACCTTTGGTCAAAGTCTCTAACAATTCACCCTGTGAGGAATTACCAAAAGTGTGAGATGGAAAATATAATTAATTTTATAGTTTACAAGTGTTTTAGTTTTGAAGATAATTGAGTCAAGAAGAACATACAAAAAGTAAGTAAAAGACAAAAAGAGACATATACAGGGATAAGAGAAAAAAATGAGCAAAATTGAGAGTGAAAAAAAGGAATTAATTTTAAAAAAAGATCAATTCATAATTCTATAAACTTTTAATATATGTTAAGGTATAGAAGGGTAAACCATGAATTTCTTTATCCAATTCATTAAGATTTGTGATGTAAAATCAAGTACAGGAGTTAAAATCTACATCAATTAGGCTTTATTTTTTTAAATAAGTTTATTACAAACAAAGCATGGACAGAATCAGAAAGACACATCAATAAAAAATTATAAGCAACCAATGTGAAACAGGTCAAGGCATTGAAACAGATTTTGAGCTAGAACCCTCAAGAAAGAAAAAAACTACTCGATTATGACACTTTTTTTTCTTATCTCTCGTTCTAGAAATGATAGAGTTGATTTTTTTGTCAACCTCTTAAAAGCCAGAACCAACAGCTACAGAAATTGTTTCACGTGTATACTATGTATAATTTTTTAGATTTATGAGATATTCCATATATATACATACTTTTAGTAACTAAAGCTGTGGTATTGTGATATAATGCTTTATAATTAGGTAAAATACAATTTATCTGTGTATCAAAATTCTTCTGTCATTTATCTTTTCTAAAAGAGTGCATTTTTTACTTAAATGAATAATGGTTCTGAATTCTGTGCATTTGATGCTTTCGAACACACTTTAAATAACTAGAAAAACCAACGTTAAAAACCACAAAGCTGAAAACTAAACCATGAAAACTCTGAGCTCACGTTACGTGGCTTCAAAAAAGACAGCATACATGATTACTGAAAGAAAGTACCCTGTAAAGTACTAGAAAAACCAATGAAAAAACCTACGAAGCGGAAAACTAAACCATGAAAACTCTGAGCTATCAGAGTTTTCCGAGCTGGCTGCAAAAAGACAGTATATATAATCACTGAAAGAAACCACAAAGCAGAAAACTAAACCATGAAAACTCTAAAACTAAAACATGAAAACTCCGAGCTCACGTTAGGTTTTGACGAGCTGGTTACAAAAAGACAGCATACATGATTACCGAAAGAAATCACAAAGTGGAAAACTAAACCATGAAAACTCTGAGCTCACGTTAATGTTTGACGAGCTGGCTGCAAAAAGACAGCATACATAATCACTGAAAGAAACCAAAAAGTAGAAAACTAAACCATGAAAACTCTAAAACTAAACCATGAAAACTGTGAGCTCACGTTGGGGTTTGACGAGCTGGCTGCCTTGGTCCACTGCTCCAGCAGCTCTGTGAGGAACTCCTTGGGGCGACGCAGGACCCAGGCCGGGTTGGCAATGAACAGGCGCAGGAAGACGCCACCCACCACGACCTCGCCGGACGCCTCCGAGTACACGACCTGGAAATCGTCGCCCAGTGACCACTTTGCGTTGACGTCCTGTCTCTGGGCCTGGACATGTCTGTGGGAGAGGTGGGAGAGGGGGGAGAGGGGGGAGAGGGGGGTTAGTAAATCATGGAGAGGGGGGAGAGGGGGGTTAGTAAATCATGAACTCATTCCAAGTTAAAAATCAGGAACTTACGCCAGAAGCATTTTGTTTGGATCAATAGGGGCACTGAAGAGACGGAAAAACAATATATAGTTAAGCAATAGCAGACGGGCTATTAGAAAAAATATTGAAGAGGTATGCATTTCTTAATTAATTAGCATTGGCATTGGGGGGGGGGGGGGGGGGGGGCTTTGGGGGCCACACGGAGTTGAGTTTGCTGATTGTCCAACATCAGCACTAGATGGGCTTTCATGCGATATTGCGGACAGGTTCTGAGGCTGACATCTGACGATTATACATACTGCCAAACTTGAGATCGGGTCAGGAGACCTGAACTATTGCCTCAGCCAGTAACATTAATGATTATACTGACACCGACCCAACCAGAAGGAAACAAAATGCAACAAAATGAGAGTGTTGGAGAGTTAATTTTTTCTGCAAAATTTTAAGGCACCCTTCTCAATATCCTTTCAATGGAATTAAAACTTTTAAAAAAAATTAGATATATTAAACATAAAGTGCGTCTTGGAGGTAACATTGGTTTTATTTACGTGACCTTACTTCTCTCTGAGTTTGATGACGGTTTGGCAGACTTTCTCTCGGGCCTCGTCATTCCAAATCAGCTCTGGGTTCTCGTGGCAGCCTGAGAATGTACGAAGATAAAAGTGGTGTCTCCTTACACTGGGCCTGAATATTTTGGACCATCATGGTTGGGTATCAAAATTTTTTGCGATCAGAATGATTGTGAGTCAGAAAATTGGGACCAGAATTATTTGGAACTAGAAAAATTGGACCCTTAATGATTGGGAACCAGAAAAATTGGGACCAAAATAACTTGGTAACTTTAAGCAGGATACAAATTTAACCATTACAAAAACACTTGTATATCTTAACCTCCAAAAGACGGATTTGATAAAAGCACAAACTTATATAAAAATAGAATCAGAGTTATGTGAACTTTTTGTTGGAGGGTAATTGAAACCTATGAAAGGGGATCGTATAAAGTGGAAATAAACTTGGGGAGCATTGAGTACTTAAGAAACTAGATTGAACTTAGCACAAGTGAGGTGACCACTGGCTGACGTTACCTTCAAACATGTGCACCGAAGCCTCCGCCGAATCCCTCATGGCGTCCATGAAGATGGGAGGGAGGAACTTGTTCAGGAGGATTCGAACCTTCGGCCCTACAAGTTTGTCGGAGAGCATCTTGGCCATCAGCTCGGCCGTTTTTTCCCTGACCTCGGGTCTGGTGGCGTTGCAGAACAGATCCAGGAGGTAGACCAGGCAGCCTGGACATGGGGTTCAGTTAAAGTCATATAACGAAAAGAATGATGCAACTGATCTGTCAATTAGAGAGTAGATTAGTTTGTCATCAGTGAGCGATTGATCAGTTTAGATTCTGATGCTTGACGGATCCATTACATTATTGATTGTTTGTTATGATTTGATAGAATCATTAACTAGTTCATTCTTTTTAAAATACTAAAAGGTTCCCTCATACTAAACAGCACACTTCAACGTATTAATAAAGTTATTAAATCTATTTAATGATAATGAGCTGGTCAAACAGAACAGAAATTCTGATGCAAAATGATTTTCATATTTTAATTTAATTATATCTATAAAACACTTTGAGGCAGATTAAAGAATGAAAGGCAAAAAAAAAAACTACTTATAATCTGTAAAGCGCATAGAGACAGCCCCATAGAATGATGACATGTACCATATAAATGTCATTTACTATTATTTACTATTACTATACACCATGGAGCAAGTTCACAAAAAGGTAGATCTTAAAGCTTAATATAAATATCTTTAACCACCTGAGTGCTGTTGTGTCGAATTCGACCCCTATTCTGGAGGCATTAATGCAAGTATGTAATTTCATTACGGCGAATACCAAATGTCTGCCCACTTTCATTCACTGGTTCAAATCATCTTTGACTTTGCCACTTTCAGAACATGATTCATTAGAGTTTGGCTAAAAAGATAAATCAAATTCATAGACATCTATGTGTACAACATTTTGTTTAATCTACCTGAGCGCTCAGGCGGTTTAAGAGAGTAAGAGTAGGCTCACCCTTGGTCATCGCCTCCTTGACTATCTTTGTGTTGGACATGAGAGCAAACAGGCTCTCCAGACTGATCACACGACCTGACCGCAACGAAGGGACAGAGAGAGAGAGAGAAGTTTGAATTCAAAGACAGCTTAGAGGAAAATATGAATTGAGACTGTAGCCAATCAATTAATATTCACAATATTTTAAATGACCATTATAAGTACACTAATTTTATAGCTTAAAAAAATTAAACATTAACATATTTGTCAAAAAGAGTAGAATGTAATACTTTGTTAAAAAGAGAAATTGTTTCTCCTCGTTTTACGCCTACTAGTACTAATATTTTCAAAACGTATTGTTGGCAGCACCACCTGAACTGGTCCAAGACTAAAATCTGACAAGTTTTATGTCTTACACAGGGACAGAGCTTGAATAACAGAATTTCTGTTTCATCCTCTGACATGATACTGACATTTATCCAAGAGATGTGATTTTTTTAGAAACGAACATAAATACAATGCATTATTTAGCAACATTCCCCTACAGGTAAGTCAAGAATGGTTTTGAAGCCAGAGGAATATGTTTACACAACCCTGCAGCTCAGTTGATAGAGCGTGCAGCTTCTCATTTTCATGTCTCTGGGCGAGTCCTCTACACTTTTGTTGGTTTCTATATGACCTATCAAGGTATATCGATCAATGGAGCGCACAGCTTAAAACCAGAAGGTCCTGGGTTCAACTCCCGTACTATTGTAAATTTCCTGCAATGCACTACTCACACGCTGGAACACTCTGCAGAGAGAAGAGGAGATAACCCAACACTTCCGACGCAGCAATGTCTTTCACACACTCCTGGTTGCCAGTGACACAGTTGATCACCTGGAGAGACAAGTTGTCTAATGTAAATACACCATCTGCATATTTTAAATCAATAGAAGATCAATTCGGAGAAAAAGAACAACAACAAAAAAGTTCTTAAGATAGCATCTGTGAAATGTAAACTAAGTATAGTGCAGCTCTAGAAATTTATATTTTGCCCTCAAGCCGTTTTGCAACACAGGAAAAAAAAGTTTTACATGGAGTATGAAACAAAGCCTAACTTCTACAGTAAACAACTGGATTTTGAATCTCTATTCAATGCAGTTCTATGTTTGTATGAAACAAAACTTTACTTCTACAGTAAACAACATAATTTCTGAATCTTCTCTACTCAATACCGTTCTATGTTTGTATGAAAGTAAACATTACTTCTACAGCACACAGCTAGATTTTTTAATCTTCTCTATTTCCTGCAGTTTTAAACTTCTATTTAAAAAAAACGTACTTCTACAGTAGAGAGCTAGATTTTTTAATCTTCTCTATTTCCTGCAGTTCTAAACTTGCAAGAGGCAAAGCCTTACCTCAACAGTAAACTGCTGGATGCCTGAATATTCCTCCATGCGCAACAAGGCAAAAAGCAGCTTGAAGTGACCAATACACTGAATCTCAACACCTGTGGGATAAGAAAACATCGAGAATAACACAAATGTTAAGTGAAGTTTTTTACATAATCTTTGCCATAGGGTTTGGGAACCAAGAACTTTTTTGTATGACAAAAAGCATTTTAAGGAAGGTTACTATAACTTTCCTTGGCCAACTTTACTTTGATTTACTGACTTGAGAAACTCAGCTAACAACACTGTTACTCAGTTCATGCAGGGGATTCAGCAAAAAATATCACAGGATTGAATGCAGCACTTTCTGAATGATGGTCCCGCACTCTTACCATTGAAAAAGCATAAGGTCAGAGGGAAAAAAATATCATAATCTCTTTATAACCATTAAAAATATACGCAGAGATGAAATCATCCATTTCAGACATTCAGTCCTACAATGTATTGCTTTCCCAACAAAAGTTGAGAAAAATGCATTGAGAGAATGACTTGGAATATCTACAGAGCAAACAAACAAATAGGATAAAAAAAACCCAGCAACAACAAAAATGTGTACAAATGACTGAGACTATTTTAATGTTTAAATCATTTCAAAAATTTTTTTTTTTTAATCTATGGCTTCTCACTAACCATCTCAATTCAACAAAATAAACTTCCAAACAAATTTTGTGCCTACTTCAATCAGAAAATTAAGACGATTAGAGAGAAACTTGATCAAAATGCCACCACAGATCCTAGCCATGAACCTTTCAATGGTGAATTACTCAGTGACTTCCAACCTGTTACTGAAACTGCAGTGAAGAACATTATTTTGTCATCACCTAAAAAATCATGTTGTCTAGATGCCATTCCAACTGATCTATTGTCCTGCCACATTGATGATCTTATAAGTGTAATAACATCTATCATAAATGCGTCTCTGAGAGAGGGAAC
>RQTK01000726.1:205100-255779 GCA_003991915.1 Elysia chlorotica
CTACTACTACTACTACTACTACTACTACTACTAATAATAATAATAATAATAAAAATAATAATAATAATAATAATAATAATAATAATTATAATACTAATAATGGTTTGTTTGTTTTTGTTTTTTACAAAAAAATAACAGGTGGTTCTTTCAAATTCCTGTAAAATTGATGCAAATTCACTCAAGCAAATCAAAAGTTTCACAGGCATAACACTCTACGATTGGGACTTTGAGTAGTGCCACCTAAACACATCAGGTCAGACTAAACAGAAATACAGTCAGTAGTGGTGCTAATGTAAATCGACATGACAACGCCACAACATTAAAGCAGTGAGCAACTTGTGAGACTTGTTTTTATGCTACAAATGCTCACCCATTCAGACCTCCCTCCGTGCTCGCACTAGAGTAGAAAGCGGGTTATGGTGATGAGAGACGATTGTATTTTGTATGGAATAGCAAGCAATCACTTTAAATTACACTGATATGTGTTCCGTATGAGAGACAGACTGCAGGTTGGTTTATGGAGTGGCAAGCGATCACTTAACATCAACTCCACTGATCAGTTGTCCCTTCCAAAAATTATCACTGCAAGCAAGCCACTTGTTATTACTTTGGTGAGAGATGGGTATCAAGTTGGTTCTTTGCTTCATAGATCAACCCCTATTAAACTTTAATCAGCTTTAACTCCAGCTCTTAATTCTTGATTTCAATGATTTTTGTTGGGAAAACAGAAACACATTTTGTTACTTGCTCAGGAGAAAAGTTTTAAGTAGGTTCATTTGGTTCATGCATCAGTCCCTGTTAAAATTAATTAGATTCATCATTTCTTCTAAAAAATTGATTCCAATAATTTTTAAAGGGAACCTAGGACCAGACAAAGTGAATTGAGTATTTTTTCCAACTCGTTTTCCACCCTTGTGTGGCTCATGCCAGTACATCTGTAAGGGACAGGCTGTGCATTACCAGGTATAGACTGCCAAGTAAATTGTGAAGCAAAGCAATGTTTTCATGTTATTATCATTCATCACTATAAGATCTGTTTAGAAATTGTCATGACTTGTTTCTAAGCACAAGCTACCTGTAAATCGACTTCACCTAAAGTGGTAAAACTTTAAGACTCACTAACTTTGCAGTTACAATGTTTCTGAATAGTCTTTCTCAGTTGCTCTTCTTTAAAGTAACATATGAATTAGATTGAAATTATCTATAGAAGACAGCATAGATTCTTTACACTTCCATACTAATAGCCAATATTTATAGTGCAGGACTTTTACTAGCCACCTAGTACCATTAGCAAAAATTTCTAACCCTAGCCACCAACAACCATTTGCAAGTATTTGCAACACACCAGCTTCTAACCCTGAACCATTCATGAGCATAAGCTGCTTAAACCTGTGGCATTTATTCTACAAAGTTCCTGGTACAGCATGTTGGCTGGTTGACAGATGTTTTGGTATTAAGCAATGGGTGGGAATAAGGTGTTCAGCATTTGATACAAACACATGATAAGGTGAAAGCTTCACAAATCAAAAACAAAACAAAATTAAAGTATGAAGAGAAGTTTCTGATCTTATCCTTCCATTAAGGTGTATTTCTAACAAAAGTGTCTAAGACACCCATTAACATTTTCATGTTTTTACCCCACATCAGGTCATTACATTTACCAATTAACATGTAAAGTAATATTTAAAATACAATTCCAGTTTTCTCTAAAAGGCTTGGAACAAGCTACAAGACAAGTATTTTTTATTTATTGAATAGACGGGGGACGTGGTATATAGTTGGTAAAGAGAATGTTAACCCCCACACGTCCATCCGACGTTCCATCAAATTTCTTGAATTGTCTGTCCTCACAAATTTGTCTGCTCAGGTTTAAAGAGTTAAAATCTTCATATGTTGAATGTACATTAGCTATAAAAAAAAAACAATAAAAAAAAACAACTAAGTATGAAGAAAAGATTTCTGTCTTCAAAAAGAGCAAAAGCAAGCAATCCATCTCACCTCCACGGGGTTCTCATTGGACAGTTTTTTGGCCAAGTACGGAGTGAGCAGTGCATAGAGAGACTTCTTCACCGACGGATTGTCCGGGGTGCTCTGTTCACTCCCCGACACGTAGAATCCTGCGAGCCGACCACACGCCTCCACACTCATCTTGGCCAGGTGGTTTGCAACTTCCTGAAAGGGGGAGATAAGTAACACAAATGTTCACTTGGGGGATGCGTGGTGGTGCTGGGATTAAAGTGCGGGCCTCAGTGAAGGAGGTCTGAGGTTTGAATCCTGCTCAAGCCACCCTTGATCTCTGATGCATTGTTCCGTGTCAGTGTATTTTAACCGGTCAAGTTCTGGGTATCGTATTCTATGGTCTTGTTGCCATGTATTACCTTTTATGAGAGGGAATCTAGCTCTCTCCAACCAAAGATACTTTACTTGAAAAATTGATCACAGCCAAATGTTGTGACTAGTAGTAGTATTATATATTTATCCTCATGTTTAGTTATAGGGCAGTAAATAATTCTAATCATGGCAGATTTGTAGATATTGGCAGACAAAGATTAATTTTAACAATTTTTCTATGGTAATTTTGACAAGGTCTGAAAAGGTTCCAATCTGGATAACCTACACACAACCCAATAGGATGAACACAAGAGGATTGTTTTCACCTCAGAAACAGATGTAACAGCCAGAGCTTAGACTGAGAGGTCAATCAACATTGTTGAGGAAAGCTGTAGATGAGCAAGTCAAGTTTTGAAATCAAGCATCGCTTAGGTTGAGTTGAGTAGGTTGCTTAGCGTCCAACATAGCACTATATAGGCTTTATTGTAGTTGGGTCCAAGGACTAAAATCTATCAATTTTACATGTGACATATCATATGTAAGGGTCGAAATGTAACAAAAAACTTTTTGATCGATCATGGGTTTCCAACTACGGACCTTCTGATTGGGAGATCAGAACTTTGCCACTTAAGTCAGTTCGCCTCCCATAAAGAGCGACAGATAATCATTGATGGAAAGTGAGAGAGAGGGAGGGAGAGAGAGAGAGAAAAGGAGAGAGAGAGAGAGAGAGAGAGAGAGAGAGAGAGAGAGAGAGAGAGAAGAGAGAGAGAGAGAGAGGGAGGAGAGATTGCCCCCCCCCCCCCCCCCCCCCCCGACCGAGAATCACACCATTGTTGGGAAAGTCTCTAGACCAGCCAGTGAAGTGAAGTTCTAAGAACCAATCAGCGCGTGGCCTGACGTTACCTGCTGGTTGCTGTCCTGACTGCGCTCGACGCCGCTCTCCTCCAGGGTGAAGTCGTAGTTGAACAGGTAGAGCAGCAGGTGCCACAGGGCCCCAGACTGGAACAGGTTCGTCTGCAGCCAGAAGTCCACGCTGAACGCGCTAACACACTCGCACACCACCGCGCACAGCCGGGGAAGGTTCTGATCGGGAAGAATAGAGACACATACGTGAGGCAATCAGAGTGAATCAGGCACAAGTCGCTGATATAAGTTTTGAGCTAGATCACGTTAATTCAAGAAAAACTCCTCTTTATGGAACTTTTTCTTTTCCAAGTACAAATAATTATCTATGGTTATAAAAATGATATAATATTTTTAACCTCTTTGAAATGCATTTGATTCTTTTTAACGCAGTAAATATAACTCTTAAATCCAATTTCAGACTTGATTCACATTGGATGACTCAAATAGTAATTTTTTCTTAGCAAAGAAGTTCTTTATTAAGATGTGGTTAAAAAAAGTTTCATAATATTAAAAGATATGTAATTTATGACAGCGATGCGAGTCAAATATTTAAAACACATCCAATTTGCTCAGTTGTTTTGTTTGTTTGATGTTGTTTTTTTCCCATATTTTGTATATGTTCAGGAGGTTCTTGATTGAGCAAACAACTGGCACAAGAGATCAGTTGGATTTTTGTTCATTCTCATTTTCTTCTATAATGAAAAATGTGTTAACTTGCCTGTAAATAAAGGAGACCCAAGTCAGGTTAAATTACAGACATGGGTAGTTGGCAACAAAAAATTCTCAACTAAGCATTATAAACCAGTGCCTTACCTTGAAGTACAGGATGCGACAAATGTCTTTGATGATGGCGGAGGTTTCCTGGATCTTCTCCCTGCATCCCTCGAACTGGGCAGCGACTGAGTAGCACCTGGCGATGTTGGTGCAAACCTGGCCGGACCAGCGCACAGATTTCAAATAAAAACAATGACTGTTAACATTTTAACCCTACTCCTATGTTGGGAGATCAAAGGATTTGGGGAGTAAATTTTAACTCAAATACATCATTGGACATTTTTCTTTGAAAGTGTACATATTCCTCATATCCATTTTTGACTACTTGAAAAGTGTCGGCCCACAGATATGATATGTAGTACAGACAAGCGTACAAAAACAATGTACAGTTGTGAGTACTATTTAAGCATCCTCGACAACCTTTTTTAAGCTTTGTTGTATTTACAGCAGAGATAGTGCAACACAGTTTCTACTATCATAACATTTTTAATGAGTTTTTTTTTCTTTCAGTTTTTATTCTTTTAGTTTAAACAGAGAAATGTTAAAGGTAGCTGAGAGGGTTTCTACTATCATGATTTCTTTACAATTTTTGTTCTTGTTCAAGTTTTTGTTCTTTTACTTTGAAAAAAGAAATGTTTGAGCTAGCTGAAAAAAATTTACTTTGTCAAATTCTTTATAAAACTTTGTTCTTTTTTTTTTTTTTTTAACTTTAAACAAAGAAATGGTAGAGAAAGCCCAGATGGTTTCTACTATCAAAATTTCTGCACTTCTTAAGGTTGTGGTCTTTTACTTTCAACAAAGAAAGGTTTATGCTATCGAAAGTTATATAAAAAAAATATATGTATATGTATATATAAATATATATTTTGTTTTATACTTTTTTTTTCTTTGACTTTGATCAAAGAAAAAAATTGATAACCGAGAGGGTTGAGAGTTTACCATGACAGCGACGTCCTCCTGCTTGCTGGACTTGGTAAGAACGTTCACACACCTCGAGAACGCGTCTTGCAGAACCTAATGAATAAAAAAAAAAGGTGTGGGGTAGTCTCACAGAGTGTTCGTATCAGTTGCCTGGTCTGTTTTTTTTCCTTGTTTATAGTTTTTGTTATTTCGCTTTCATTCCATTCTTTCCCCATCATGCTGCACACATCTTGTAGTCTTTAATCTAAAACCTGGGATGTTCTGAGTAACCCTTCAGGTGACCAATGTCACGAATGTGTTTGAGGTACTAAGCACACAGACAATGGGTATTTTTCCATGACCAGTTTATGAGTTAGTGTTTATTTACCAAAATATACAGGGGTGGGGCTCAAGGCTAAATAGACACTCAGTGAAACTCCTAACGTACCTCAACACTGTTCTCTCTGTGTGAACCCATCTGATTAAAATTAAACCTGGGACCTCATGTTTAAAAGCTGTGCGTTTTACCATAGGAGCTCGCTATATATTTACACAGTGCAACTCCTGGCTCCATGCGGCGATGATAATACAGTTTGTTTAAATTTTGTTGCAAAATTAGAACCCACTAATAATAATTCCCCCTCATACCTGTATCCCACTCTCCCTGCGCAGCTCCTCGGCGTTGAGTGCCGAACACTTGACCGTGTGGAAGGCCAGCTCGGACGCGGCCGACAGGAGAGGCGCCGACTTGCTGAACAGCTGATCGTCATTGGTCTCCATCTGGATCGTCTTGATCAGCATCGGGTAGCCCGCGTACTTGTACGGCTGGAGCTCTGGGGGAGGGACAGAGAAACAGATGAGTACATGAACCTCACACCAAATTAATAACACAGTTTTTATACTATAGTAGATAGAACATATTGGATAGCCTACGTACTTGTAGGGCTGAAGCTCTGGGGGGGGGGGACAGAGAAACAAAAGAGGGCATTAACCTCACACACACTTGATAACACAGTTTTTATGCGACAGTAGATAGAATATATTGGAAATCCTACATACTTGTAGGGCTAAAGTTCTGGGGTAAACAGTTGAAAGAGGTGCATATAACTCATAACATCTTAAAACATAAAGTTTGCATACTACAGTAGATGGAACATATTGAATAGCCTACGTACTTATACGACTGAAGATCGAGGGGGGAGGGACTGTTAGAAAAAGTGTGTAAAATTCATATTTACTAAGTAATATAATTTTTATAGTCTTGAAAAAAAAAAAAATTATATACTACAGTAGGTAGAACATATTGTACGTCTAAAGTTCACGAGAGAACAGAGGGAAAAGTGCATGAACCTCATTTCCACTTGATAATATATTTCTTATATCATTGTTATAGATGAAAGTGTGTATGCTACTGTAGATAAAACACATTGGATAGCCTGAGTACTTATAACACTGAAGCTCTGGACAAAACAGTTGGAAAAGGTGCATGAAATTCATATCCAATACATAATACAAATATCTTAATTCAATGTAGTAGAAGTGGTTTTAGCCTGCAACGCTCATAAAATTGTTCTATTGTGAGGCGTTGTTGTTTTTTTTTGGGGGGGGGGGGTTCTAAAAATTTATCTTTTGAACCAACAAGGGTAGAATAAAAGATTTTGCAAATTTGAAAACGTTCAATTTTTTTTTTATTATAAAATTACACTCACTGGATACAGGATGTAACTCGATTGAGTCCACTCGATACAATTTTGTAACATTGGAATAGATCAAAGCTTTTGTTCTAAAGTATCTAGAACATAATGGATACTTATAAAGTTGTAGTTTTGAAATGAAGAGCTGTTTCTTTTTTTTTTTTTAATTCCTTCAATGCGGTATCCATAGTTTATACTTATTCAGACACTTGTGCAAATAACTGTGTACAGTAATACCCCCCACTGACCTTCCTGGTAGCGGCTGAACAGGATGCTCTGTGCCTTGAGGATGAGCACTATGTTCTGGGGGTCTGGGCCGTCCTTGACCTTGGCCTTGCTGCACAGAAACTCGTAGGCCTTGTTTACCTGCTCAAACATCTCCTGCAGGGAGATAAGGGATCGAACAGAGCAACGGACTTACTTTCAATAATATATGCGCATTGATAATTCATTATTATTATTACAATTATTTTCACCATAATTATTATAATGCTTTTATAGTATGGGACTGATGAACTTGAATGTATGAGTACATTTTTGGCAATGACTATCATATTGTTAAGCGCTTCGAACTTCTTCTAGAAAAATGCTCTAAAAGTGAACGTCTTATAAGCCTTATTATCACTGTTATCAAAATTTATTTTTATTATTATTATTATTATTATTATTATTATTATTATTATTATTATTATTATTATTATCATTATAAACTGATTACAGTTATAAATAATAAAAGTGTTGCTATGGTCATCACCATCATCATCCTCATTAGTATTGTCATTATAATATTCTCTTTAAGATTAACTCAGCGGAGTCACATTGAAAACATGTAAGCTGCAGTTCTCAAATCTGCAAAATTTTGTATTCTATCTTCATTTCTCAAAGAATATGAATTTTGGAAAAATAAAAAAAAAAATAGTGCGATTTCATGGGCGTTTCTAACAAAAAAATGTGACTCTGTTGAGGATATGAAGAGAATTCAAAATCATCATAAAGGATTACTGCATTTTGCGACCAAGGGCTGTATTCATGTGAAGGCCTAGGCCTAAAAACCAGACGAAAGTTATGTCTGAAATTCAAATTTAGTCTCCGACCTATTCATGGGAATTTCCTAGTACTAAATTTTGACGCAAGTTTACACCCGCTCCGAGGCAGGACTAAGGGGTAGAATTTGGTCGCAAGTGCATCTAAAGCCTATTAAAAATCAATTATAATGACTTCTGTGTTGTTTTAGTAATATTTTAGTTGTTTTCTAGTTTAATTTTACCATTTTGCCACACCTAATAGGACAATCACGCATTTTAAAGATTTTTCATAATTTAGATCTACATTAAGAAAGTAGGTCAAATGAAATGTTCCATCCAGTAGTTCATAAGATTTTAGAAAATGATTATAGATTTGAGTTTTGGTACTTAATTTTTATAATTTTATTTGTAAGCTCTATAAAATTTCAAGATGGCGTCTACATTTTCAGACTTTCCCTCCTTTTTTTTAGACGTAGCTAGTCTACGACAAAAATTTTCTATGAATACCGACTTAGTCTAAGTAAAAAAATTAGTACTAACTACGTCAGTTTTTTAGGCCTAGTTTACGACCGCTCATGAATACGGACCCCAAAGTGTAAGAACGAGTTTGCTTTTTTGGCATAATGTCGTCAGTTTTAAAAAAAAACCCTAGCATGTTTATAGTAATTCTCTGATTCGATTTATCTCAAACCAGCTCTGCGTGTTACATGCAGCTGTATGAAAATCAGTGCCTGGTACTAACCCGTCCTTCTGGATTCTTGTCAGGATGGTAGTCTCGCGCCATCTTGAAGTATGCCTTCCTAATTTTTGCTTCCTCATGCCTAATAGAAAAAAATGATAATTAAAAAAGTTATTTATATTTTAGAAAATAAAGATTATTACAAAAATAATTCATTTGTATTTTGTTACTGGAAAAAAAATAATTTGATTGCAGGTCTGTTCATTCAATACCTTCAACTCTCTGTTTAAAACTTTTTTTTTTTTTTCTAAAATATTTGTGGTTTGCATAAACCCTGAAGAAATTTTACCTATTTGGATAATCAGCATTATACATCACAATAGAGATTTTCATGAAAAAGACAATGAATGAGGTAGAGAGATAAAAAGAGAGAAAAAGATACATGGAAAACGACTCTTTTACGAGGTACAGAGAAAAAAAGAAATAGAGAGAGAGGTGTGGAGAGGATGTCGAATCCACCACCAAGCACAGCAGCTAGGAACGCAATGCTCAGCCACCATGCAAAAAAGCTGACAACGTGTCTCTGTTGAATGCATGTGGAAAATAAACCTCCTAAGTCAGTACCACCCACTTCTACACCATCAGGCCTGTCAGCGAAAATCCCTCACTTTTCACCGACATGTAACATAAAGGCTAGTGAATAAACGTAGATGACTTGAATGGGACAAAACCCTGGATCTCCTGATTTTTAAACTATAGGTCAGTACCATTCTTCTATACCAGCCCAAAACTGTCAGACCAAGCTGCCAGGGCCTGTATAGATCTAGCTCTATATTTTTTTCACTAGTTGGATATGCAGTGTGTCAGTACAACACGAGTGTTTTAGACCGAGAGTCCTACTGTAATAGAAGTTAAATTCAGGTAAAGTCATAATCATTCTGAACTCATTTGTGGGTTGGTATAGTGTGAGCAATGTGAACTGACAATCCTGCTAGTACCAAAAGTTGATAATCAGGTAAAGTGATAACCATTCTGAACCCATCCCTAACCCATTACTAACTGATGACTAACTGATCACTAACTAATCACTAATTGATGACTAACATATTACTAACTTCTCACTAACTGATGAATTAACTGATCATTAACTGATTACAAACTGATCACTAATTGATGCCTAACTGATCACTAACTGCTGACTGACTGATGAATAACTGATCATTAACTGATGAATAACTGATCACTAGCTGATGACTAACTGATCACTAACTGATCACTAATTGATGACTAACATATTACTAACTTCTCACTAACTGATGACTAACTGATGACTGACTGATCGCTAATTTATGAATAACTGATGACTAACTGATCACTAACTGATGACTAACTGATGACTGACTGATCACTAACTGATGACTGACTGATCACTAACTGATGACTAACTGATCACTAACTGATGACTAACTGATGACTAACTGATGACTAACTGATGACTGACTGATCACTAACTGATGACTGACTGATCACTAACTGATGACTAACTGATCACTAACTGATCACTGACTGATCACTAATTGATGACTGACTGATCACTAATTGATGACTAACTGATCACTAACTTATCACTAACTGATGACTAACTGATCACTAACTAATCACTAACTGATGACTGACTGATCACTAACTGATGACTAACTGATCACTAACTAATCACTAATTGATGACTAACATATTACTAACTTCTCACTAACTGATGACTAACTGATCACTAACTGATGACTAACTGATCACTAACTAATCACTAATTGATGACTGACTGATCACTAACTGATCACTAACTGATCACTAATTGATGACTAACCCGCCAGCGCCCTTGGTCAGGTTGAGCACTTGGTAAGCCTCCTCCAGGGACATTGTGGGAGGTTTCTTCTCCACCTCGCGCTTCCACGCGTCCAGAATGTCCTTCAGCAGGCGGATCTGGGGGGAAGGGGGCAGGAAAAATGTCCTTCAGCAGGCGGATCTGGGGGATGGGGGTGGAGGAGAGAGAGAGAGAAGCCAGATGAGTTGGAAACCCATGAAATTCCATGGGATTTTGTGATTTACAAAGCTGAAATGTCACTGTTGAATGTAAAGTGTGCTAGAAGCATAATTTTGTCTCTTTAAAATACATACCTTTAGGAATTAAAAATCATTTCTTGAAGAGATACACCAACTTCTTTATGCTATGTAAAAAATGCTTATAGGACATCTTTGTAACCTTGTTTTGCCTTCTCATTTTCACATCTGAATGCTATTTGTAAGAGAAAAGCAAAGCTCTTCCCTGGTTTAACATATCCTAGGTCTTAGGAAAGGCCCTATACAGTAACATAGCACAGAACCCCAGTTTGAGACGTAGCTGCTACTTGATCGATCACAATGTACTGACATTGACAAAAACAGAACAAAAAAACTCAGTCGCTAGAGCAGAGGCTCAAACCACGAAGCTTCCTCTTGCCAAAAAAAAAGGCAATGACTGCAATAATCTCTCTTGATAAGAGAAGGAAGGGACATCATTTCTATGTACATCTTTGGCTAATTATGTTGATTAAAGGTCATTTTTAGCCCCAGTTGAAGCAACATTCAAGTCTTGATTAGGAGACTTGTTTTCAGCAACTGATTTACGGAATGAAGCAAATAACACGGCAAAAGTCATGATGAAAAATACATTATCCGTAATGAAGATTCTTAGTCAAACAATATTACAAATGTAAAACTTTAGCAATGATGATGGATATTCTAGATCTAAACATTTCCCCATCCCAGAATTAGACCTAGATCTAGAAGAGCAAAATATTTTCTTGGAGCCCTGGATACGGAAAGCAGTGGGAATACATGTACTTGGCAAGAACAGTTTTAATGTAATAATAAAGCAGCGAGGCAAACTCTGTCCGTACCGGGTCCTTGATGGGCCAGTCTGGGAAGCGCTGCGTGTCGCAGAGATGCTTCAGGTAGTAGATGTTGCAGAAGAGCTCGGTTTCCAGCTGGGGGAAGTTGATGGACGGCATGGGGCAGTACTGGAACAGCGCGCGCGTGTTGCTCTGGAGCCGCGGGGAGAAGTCTGCCAGGTGCGACGCGATCTTTTCTATCATCATACGCCTGTGGGGGTAAATATTAAAAAGTTTGGGAGTGGATTTAAATATTGTCATCTTGCTAACATAGACCAAAATAGCACTGATCAACCATAATATTCTCTGAATAATTCACCATCTATCTGTTCTACAACGATGAAGATCAGTCTGGCAAATTTCATTAAGTTTTAATTTTAAAATCACCTACATTTAAAGGAGTTTTTAACATTTAAAAAGTTTCTTTTGTTTTTCTAAATTTCTAAATCGTTAAATAGGGAACACAGCAAAATGGCTCTCATTTTTTAAGGTTGATAAATACTTGGAAAGACTCAACAGATCCTTTGTAAATTTGTAGCAACTCCATGGACCCATGATTGTTAACTCATTCAAGTCATAGCTTCCCTCATCCACATAAGCGTGAAATCATCAATACAATACATACATATAGAACTAACCTCATCTCATTGTTCCAGATGGCTTCTGGAGTGTCAAACTCTCCCAGGAAGATCTGAGCAAACTTGTCTGGGCTGTAGTTCTCCAGATAGCAGACCATCGCCTCGGGCAGGATGGGACTCAGCACGCTACGGGAGAGCACGTCTGATGTTGTGTTCTGGTTGTGTCAACAAACAAATAAACAGTATATAGAAATTGAAGTAACCATGTCATGAGAAATTATGTTTCAGGAATTTTGGTGCTCAGATGCCTGTACTTGAGAAAGCGTGCTACAAATTCCATGTTCCCTATGTTAGCGAAAAAAGTAACCCACTATGTTATCATTTATTTTGGTGCACTGTGCATATGCATAAACCTAACTTACTAGATAATCCATTTAAGGTTTAAAGTCTACATGTTCCAACCTGAACGCTTACCTAAGATGCGTGTAATGAAAAAAGTGTCTTAAAATCACCATGGTTTCTACTTTAGCCAAAAACTAATCCACCTTGAGATTAAGTATCAATTTCATGGTAAACTGGGTATATGCATATGCCTAACTAACAAAGTAACACGTCTAAAGCTTAGAGCCTACCTCCTCGGATCTGAAGACCTGCCTGAGATGACAGTACTCAAGGAACAGCGCTACAAGCATCACATTCCACACGTGAACCAAAACTGAATCCACTCGGAGATCACCTACTATGGTGGACTGGGGATATTCATACAACTAACTAACTATCTAAGTAACTTAATAACCATTCTAAAGCTTAGAACCTACCTCCTCGGATCTGAAGGCCTGCCTGAGATGACAGTACTCGAGAAAAAGCGCTACAAGCACTGCATTCTCTATGTGAGCCAAAACTGAATCCACTTACTATGGTGGACTTGGGATATTCATAGAACTATACAACTATCTAACTAACTTAATAACCATTCTAAGGATTAGAGCCTACCTCCTCGGATCTGAAGGCCTGCCTGAGATGTGTGTACTTGAGGAAGAACACTACAAGCACCGCATTCTCTATGTTATCCAAAACTGAATCCACCCTGGGATCGCCTACTAAGGTGGACTGGGGATATTCATAGAACTAACTATCTAACTATCTAACTTAATAACCCTTCCAAAGGTTAGAACCTACCTCCTCGGATCTGAAGGCCTGCCTGAGATGTGTGTACTTGAGGAAGCGCGCTACAGGCAGTACGTTGCCACCTGTGTACATCATGATGAAGAAGAAGGCGCCTGACAGGTAGAGGCGCGACACGCCCGGGTTGTCCTGCATCACCAGGTAGAGCAGCAGCGCCACCTTCTCAACCAGGATGGGGTCAAACGTCAGCAGCAGCTGCAACACACGGTGGCGACAAACAAGGTTGGCGGGTGAGATTTTACATTATTTATTTCTGTTTATTATCCTGATCATCTCGAAGATTATGAGAAAGAACAGTGGCAGGTGAGAATTTAGATCATTTATCTCATTTTCAAATAATTATATAGATCATACTAAATTTGGGGAGAGGAGGATATGGGTTTCTGCCGTGCATATGAATTATATTCAACTTTTCCTCCCAAACTATAATGTAAATTTTATCTATTTTGTTGCCAATAAATATAATGTAATTTGTGTCTATTCATTGCTGAAAATTATAAAGTAAGTTGTAATGTTTGTTGCCAATAGTTGCAAAGTAAATTGTAACTGTTTGCTGTTGCTAAGTATAAATAATAATGTAAATTGTATCCTGTATGGGACTAGATACATTCAGATATCCAGACAGTCAGAACACCAGCCTCAGATTACCTGAACTATGTGAGGTAGGCAGGTGGCGTCTGACAGAATGCGTTTGACTCTCGGCAGTGGACGTATAATAGCTCCATCACTGTCTCTGGAAACAAAAGAAGAGGTTTGAAAAAAAGGTTTGAACATTATATGGCTAGATATAGATAGAGAAGAGGGTGAGAGAGACAGAGAGACAGGCAGAGACATTATTTTCTAATGATCTAATTATTTAAAAACTACTAAAAAAAAACAAAAAAATAACCAAGAAATTGTCATTGTGCTAGGACAGAGCTGATTAAGATATTCAAATCTGAGAATTAACCTTTACGCAACGCTGATATCTGCCTTTTCATCACTATTTGAAATGGTGCGTCCGTAGGCAATGCATGCAATGGTACTTAAGATAGCGCGACCTGAAAAGGTTTAACACTTGTCTCCACCCTCACCGACTGGGGTAGTACTCCACCATCTTGATGAGCATGTTGAGCACCATGACGGCCATGTCCGTCTCGTTCATGACGGCTTGACCAGTGGCCAGTAGCGTCCACTTGAGCTGGGGCACGGTCTGTAGCGGCCGCCAGCCGTCCATGCCTTGCGCCCAGCACCTGGTCTTGGCGTGCACCTCCCCGCTCGCGTACAGCTCCTTCATCTGGGGGGGAGGGGGAGATAGTGTGAAAAATAAATATAATATATTTTACAATAAATATAATATATTGTACAGCTCCTTCATTTGTGTGGGGGTACAGAAAAATCAGTCACATCTCGATTTTTTGACTTATAGAGATACTACATTTTCTGAAAGGCCATTCATTTCTGAACATTTTGGCGTTTACGGATTGAAAAAATATGAATTAGGAGTGAAAATATCGTCGATCAAAGACAGCCAGGTATGGAATGAACGTTTTGAGAAAATCGAGGTCAAAGTCGAGGTAACTTTTTTTACCTGTTTTCTCACTTTTAATCACTAATAACTCTTACATTTTCAACACAAATACAAAGCTCCTTTATCTGGGGGAGTTTGGGGGGGGGGTAAGTGTAATAGTATTTATGAGAATCAAACGGTGAATGAGGCACAATTTGCTGATATAAGTTTTGGCTTAGAGTCCTAAAAAGCTACTCTATATTGATCTTTCAGATGAAAAAGAATATGTCAATTTCTAGAAATGATAGAATTATCAATTGTTCATATTTGTAAGTGCACTTTATGATTATCGACATCCTGTATAAACATTAACTCCAAACGTCGAAATTCACCCTGGTTGCCTTTCATATAGAGAGAAAATATGAGCAAAAAGACTTGCCAGACGACATAGAGTGAGTAGATAGAGACATACACAGAGACTAATGAGAGAAAGAGAGAGACAGAGAGACAAATAAAAAGAGAAATTTGAATAATGCCTCCTTTGAAATTGTATGTATTACTAAAATATCCATTTTGACTGGGCTACTAAAGGTTGAAATTACTCCACCTTCACAAAAAGGCAAAGGGAGCGTTTACCTCGTCAAAGCTGAATGGCCCTAGTCTCTCCTTCTCTTTGTTGCCGTAGTACCACTCCTTCTCACTGTCGCGCTTCATGTCAGCACCGGCTTCTATCACATTCGTCTGAAAGAAAAGAGCAAAAAACATCACATTCCTTCATTAACTTAATTCAAAGAATTTTAAATTCTTTATATTTAAAATGTCCAATAAGTACAGATTACAAAAACTAAGAAAACAGAGAAAAACTGAACCTTTCTTTTTTCTTCTTTTTAAGATTCCTCTAGTTGACATCTTTAAAACTTGTTCTAGTTTTGATGTAATTTAACAGGCAGACAATTTTTCTTAGATTTATTGCTAAAAGTTTAGCCAAAGACTTTTTTTTAAATACAGTGTGCAAAATGTACAACTGACGATTTTTCTATTGAGCCTTCACATCGTCACTGAGCTAAGATTTTGGTATACGTTATTTTCGGTAATTTTGAGATAATCAATAAAAGCTGTATTATTTCCTAATTTCTACTTCAAATCGGACACAAGTTTCTGGTAAGATAAAGCAAAAAACTTATGTTAAGAATGTCAAGTTAGATGAATCCCATTTTCACCTTTACACCAATATATCACTAGCATGATTGTAGCCCTGTGATGATATGCAGTGATTCCCACTGGACCCATTACTAACCTTTAAACTCTTTTTGTTATTGAAAATTTGTAAAATGTTTTAAAATTGGCATCACTGCATGTGAATACCCTGAAGACAGCAGGAACACTGGGATCGCACAGTGATGCCAAATGAATCATTATTTTCTTACTGAGAATTTAGCATGTGTGGTATATCCCTATACGTGTATAAACTGTTACTTGTCAGGTATTGGTACACTACCTATGTTTAGCCAGTGGCCCCAAGCTTCCCCCATTACAGTCAGTCACTAGTCTGTATTCCGTACTAATCACTCACACAGTCGTACACCATTTAGTGTGAGAAATATAATATATGTACAGATCCTTCATCTAGGGGTAGGGGTAGTGTAAGAAATAGAACAACTAACATATGTACAGCTCCTTCATCTGGGGGGAGGGGTAGTGTAAGAAATAGAACTATTAATATATGTACAGCTCCTTCATCTGCATGTTTACACTGAAGACATTAGGGGGCAGCTTTGAATAGATAACCGACCTGTAGCGGCACCGTGGCCCGTGACGTGTGCAGGTGTGCCAGCGTGAGCAGGTCCACCAGGGTCTTCACCCCGTTGGCGTCCATGACCTCCTTCACGTTGCGCTGGTGCAGGATCAGCCGGTTCAGGAACAGGATGAGGCGGTCGCGCTCCAGGCGGTCTGTGCACTGCGGGGTTAATATATGTACAGCTCCTTCATCTGCATGTTTACACTGAAGACATTAGGGGGCAGCTTTGAATAGATAACCGACCTGTAGCGGCACCGTGGCCCGTGACGTGTGCAGGTGTGCCAGCGTGAGCAGGTCCACCAGGGTCTTCACCCCGTTGGCGTCCATGACCTCCTTCACGTTGCGCTGGTGCAGGATCAGCCGGTTCAGGAACAGGATGAGGCGGTCGCGCTCCAGGCGGTCTGTGCACTGCGGGGCGAGGAGGAGGGGGAGACAGAGAGAAAGAGAAAGAATGAGGAGAAGGGCTATAAAAAATAATGCATTATGTTCGTCATTTATAATGGAAAAAAAACACAATCTTATGACCAAAATGATACTAAAGGAGAGAGTGCTATGGTGGTGGTGGGGTTAGGGGAGGGCAATAAAAAATGATGCATTATGTTTGTTATTTATAATGGGAAATAACAACAATCTTATGACCATAATGATACAAAAGGAGACAGTGGTAGAGAGAGACAAAGGAAAGAGATGAAATAAAAGGTAGAGAGGATGAAGAGAGAGAGAGAGAGAGAGAGAGAGAGAGAGAGAGAGAGAGAGAGAGAGAGAGAGAGAAGAGAGAGAGAGAGAGAGAGAGAGAGAGAGAGAGAGAGAGAGAGAGAGAAAGAGGGAAAGAAAGAGAGAAAGGAAAGAGATGAAGGAAAGGGGAGAGAGGATGGAGAGAGAGAAGACATTCCTGCAGGATTAGAAGTTGATGAGCTAAAAATAAAGATCTAAAGAAGAATAAAACGAAGAATATAATTATCAGAAACCCAGAACTAACAAAAAAGTACAAAGTAAAAATCAAATCCAAACCAACTCGGAGGTCTAGCTTCCAACCCACACCTTTTAGACAACAATCTCTACTCCCACTAAACCTAAAAGCGAGTAAGCTGACCACGGACTTACTCTCTCCAGCATGCCAACCATGTATCGCGTATCGTTGAAGGCCCCAATCTCATCGTGGCACCGGCCGTACACGATCGCCATGGCCTGGAGACACATGCACTTCATGTTGACCTTGGGCGTCAGGAGGAACCGGTGGTAGAGGTCGTTGAAAAACTCGTACCTGGACAGGGTTGGGGGGGGGAAGGGAAGTGAGGCACTGATAGTTTCTTCTTTTGAAACAACAAGAACCTAACTATGGGCATTGATTAAGTTGGGAGTATCTTAATTTAATTTTCACCACACTAGGGGAGTAAGTAAGGCAGTGCTATGAACTTACAATCAGGACTACAGGAATTTCAGCAGCAGAATCACTAACAATTAAGCTACTGGTTTTCCAGCTTTTGTCTATGTATTAAGTGTGTCCAAGTCAGCAATGGCAACCTACTTCACAAATGCAGTTTGCTTTGTATAACCAAGTCCCAAACTCTTGGCTACTCGATGCTCTGTCAAGAGCATGGGACCAACTTTTTATTGAATGTTTGGCTGGTTATGAGGCACATTTGTACTCTACTCCTTTCAGAATGCTTTTATCACTGTAAAATTTCTTATTTTTTCAAATTTTGCTGCAACTTCAGTGAAACAATGGACTTCAACTGAATGTGATGGAGACTGAGTGCATTGTAATATAAAAAAAAGAAACCCCAATGAATGTTTTCATCAAGGAAACTCATAAAATGAAGAAATGGAGGATTGAAATCGCCGATGTTTGATACAGATCTGACACATACAGAAAGGTGTGACTTACGATTTTTTTATGGCACTCGTTTCTTCTGTCGCTTCTTCATCATCTTCTTCCAGAAGAAGGCGGAGGTAGTAATCCCCTAGAAGAAACAGCAAGAGCGTAAGTGATCTCAACTTTCAATTTTTCAGCTTGATATAACTTACAATTTTCCCATCACATTGCACATTTGTTGTGTGCATTGATACGCGCTTCAGCTAGCACTTCTTTGCATTGATTTGCACACCTTCTTTTTTGAAATAATAAAAATCAAAGCTTTTACCTTTTAAGTCCCATCTATAGTGTGCACACAAGGAAAAGGCCTTATCTCATACGATATGAAAAGTTTAACCCTTTCCTTACCAAATGTATATCACATACGAACACCTAATTGCAACATATTGCATAATACTAAAACCTATATAAAGCAGCAATTATCAAAATGGCAGACACATACCTCTTTAGACTAGCATGAAAATTTATCATATTATATACAAAACCTTTGTTACCCACTAATGCCTCAATAGCCCAGAAGGCCTCACATATGCTTGTTTAGACTACTCTAGAAATTTACCGTAGATTAAAAAAAATTATAAAATGTCATAGACATGGGCAGAATATTTTGTTGGTGAAACAGACGGGTTCAATATATGAGGAGAAAAGGGTGGATCAGGTACAATTCACTCTTGACTTTTTTAAAGTAAATTTTAAACTGAGGTTGCAATGTGACTTGAATGTAGATCTAGTTCATTGCACCTATACTTGCGATGTGATGTTAATGACTCAACAAAATTTAAAAGTCAAAGGCAGAAAATTTAATTGTCAAAAAAGTGCCCACTTGATCTATACTAGTTGAGTCAACGTCATTTAAATGTGACTGACCAAGTTTCGCTTTGGGATCCCATGAAGGACATTATCTAGGCACGTTGAACAGATAGAGTTTTACCTTCTCCAGTTGAGTTGGTTGTTAAACATCCAACGTCCGCACTACATAGGCTATATTGTGAAAAGGCCCCATGACTAATGTATGATTAATTTATGTGCTGCCACACACGGGACAATGCAGAGAGATCTGAACTCCTGTCTCAGCCGATCATATTTAACTGACACCCACACAACCGGTGGGGGGCAAAATCAGACAAATAAAACTTCACTTTCTCCAACCAAAGACATATTTTTTTTTACTGAAGAGACACATCGCTCCACACTACCTATTTTGATCTCCTCAGCCAGGCAGACGTAGGGCACCTCAAACTCGGCGTGGTTCCAGCCCACGATGAAGGTTGCTCCGAGCTCCTTGTCCACGGTGAAGGCGCGCATCTCGTTCTCTAGGCTCTCGCGCAGCTCCTCACGGGTCTTGTAGTTCCACAGCAGGTTCGGCTTTGCGTGGTCCTGGGGGTAGAGAAAAAGGTGAAGGCTGGTTATAAAATTGCAATACCCAGTCTCTAATGAAAAGAGTAGCAGCTCTTTCCGCTTGGTCCTGGACAGGAACAAAATATTTTAAGATCTTTGAAGTTATTTGCACTTAACCCAACCACAACCTCGGATATGATCTAAGTAACTTTCGTTGGCTAAATTTTCCTGTTCACAGCTAGCCTCTAATTCTACAAGGGCTATGGAAGCACCCTGCCTTTTAGTCTATAATTATTCATTCGACAAATGTAAAGATTTGTATGAGTAAAATGAATGTTTATTATATTTCTTCAGAGCTATCAAAGTTAACATAGGTATACAGTGGTGGGTGTAGGACCTAGTTAGAGTAAGGCCAGACTTAAAGATCATGAGATATGAAGCGAAAATGGAAAATTTTTAGCCTATTAGTAAAATGTAAAGGCAAGACAACACATTTTTGGGACTCTTTATCAAATAACCTATTATGTTTGTAAGACTTTGCCTCACTTACAAATGAATATTTTGGTCTGATGGGTTTGGACCTACCTGATTAAACTGATAGTAAAATAAAGGCCAGTTGGCCTCGCTTTTGATTCTTTGCCTTCGTTTCCTCAGCACGATGGGTTTCTCATTTGGTTGTTGCTGCATGAGAGAAAAGCAAATTGAGTGAAATTCTCAGAGCAAAGGCAATAAAAACCAATCGAGGAAAGGAAACCTAAAAAGCATAAAATAAATAAATGTAACAATAATGTGCATTTTTCAGCTTTATTTTCTATCTAACTGAAAATAATCTGGAGCAATGATAAAAACTGATAAGGAATCACATAAAAGGAATGTAGATATAGTGTGCAAATTTGTTGTCCATGCTTCAGTTTACCAGTCTTGCGATACATTTTGTCTAAAATCTATATTATGACATTGCCATTTTTCTCCCATTGAACCCTTTGTTTGTCCTTTTCCCATCTCGCCACACACAAGTTGTACACATTGATTCACTCTTGTGCCAGCACATCTTTATACTGATCTTCACACCTATTTCAAAATCATCAAAGTAAAGGCTTTTAACATTAATAAATTGTTCCCAAAAAATAGTGCACACACAAGGAATAGGCCTCAAATCATGCGATGTGAAAGGAATTTAAATCGAATAATATTTTGTCCAAAATAATACATTGCCAGTTGTTTTTTTCCATTGAAACCTTTGTGTGTGTGCGTGTGTGAGTGTGTAGTAAAACCCACCTGTTTGTTGTTGACTCCGATGCGCGCCCGCCAATGCTGCAGGAGGCCGTCAATCTTTCTCTCCAGCATCAACAGCTGCTGGTTCCGCTTGTTCTTGTTAAAATGATCCTGCAAGATGCATGGTAAGTTAACCGTGATGCCAACTGAATCATCATTTTTTTAACTGAATATCTTTGCATAAAGCAGAAAAGCGTATTGTGCCATATAACACAACTCCTTGACAAAGATTTAGTGAACTCTGAACTGCAAACTTTTTTAAACTAAAAATCCATAAAATTTAACAACAATGTGCATTTTTCAGCTTTATTTTCTATATAACTGAAATACTCCGCATCAATGACAATAACTGATAAGGAATCACAGAAAAAAGAAGACATAGAGATATAGATGTGTTTGTGTAGACAGGTCTCAACAAGGCAAACTAGTGTTTGATAGCAGTGCATGTTAAATGTTATGCTCCCCTTCTATGTTTTTTACGTTTTATTCCCATTGTCTATTGTGTCCTATCTACCTTTTTCAAACTAGATCCAGAGTTGCAATTGTTTCTTCTTCCCTATATTCAGTGACATTTAGATAATCAGTGGAACAACAGGCAATGTCAAGACATAGTTTTCACCAACTTTTCTTGATTTTAAGGACTTAGATCTTTTGCAATTGGCTCCTGTTTGTACTTTATTTATATTATAACAGGTGGTTAGCCATTTTTTGTTAAGCAAAGGAATGTCAATTGGTTCAGTTTAATAACCTCGTGATACATTGTGTCTAAAATCAAAAATGTGACATTGCCATTTTTCCCCATTGAACCCTTTGTTTATCTGTTCCCCATCTCACCATGCACAAGTTGTGCGCATTGATACACTCTTGTTCCAGCACATCTTTATCTTGATCTTGACACCTATTTCAAAATCATACAAATCAAAGCTTTTACCTTAAGATAATATTTTGTCCAAAATAATACATTGCCGTTTTCTTCATTGAAACCTTTGTGTGTATATATATGTGTGTGTGTGTGTGTGAGTGTGTAGTAAAACCCACCTGTTTGTTGTTGATTTACGGAAAATTTGCATCACTGAATTTATGTCTAGCAGCCAAGGAAAAGTATGGAATTGAACATGTTTCCCTTTTCAACTTCAAGATTAAGCAAAATCAGATGATTTACATAATTGTTATAACATGTGTAGGTTTTTTTTTTAAACTCCTTTCAAAAAAAAATATCAGATACATTAAAAAAATTCAAAATAGCGATAAAACAGCACAATATTAAGCTAAAAACTTAACATTAAATAAATTAAACAAGGACAAATTTGATTTCCTTCTTTTTCCTGGGCCATTTACTTTTTGTTTTGTTATATATTTCATATCCATCAGCAGCACCTAGTATATCTCATGGATCATCGATGAGCCCCAAGACTGATGGCTGACAAATTTTATTTAAGTGCTACCACACAAAAACAGTGTGGCCATGGTCACCAATACTTTTGTCTCAGCAGATTTATTTGGTGGTTTCTCGATGTCCAATGTCAGCAGCTGTGGTTCCCTCATGGATGAGCCCCTAGACTGATGTCTGAAAACTCTTATATATATGTACTACCAAACACAGATAATAGAGTTATCTCGGCGAGATGACATTTATACTGATACCAAACCAACCCGCTGGACACAAGGTCCCGTGGATAAGATATGAACCCACGATCTTATTGAAATTAGTTATTTAAAATAAACAGCCTGCGTGATTTGGAGAAAAACTAAAATCTGATAGGGTTTTAATGATGTATTCTTTTGGAGAACTTAATAAAACCAAAAAGGCAATAAATTTGGACCGAGTGGGTACCTGTGCTAGCTTGACGTTGTCGCGTATATGCAGCCTGTCTTTCTCTGTGGATGGCACCTCATCCGCTGAGTCCAGGTAGTGTAGCAGGCCAGAGGGCTGGCAGTCGAGCAAAATGCATAGATCAAAAGTCTGATTCACAGTATAATCCTAAACGTAAACCCTATACGTTTTTTGTATGTTAAAACCACTCTATGGGCCTTAGTTTTTTTTTCCATATTCAAACAAGATATGACTTATACAAAAATGAAGGAGATATGACAAAATGTATAGAACCTCAAAAAAAATTCCAATTTCGATTTAAATTAAAAAGACACAAACACACAAAATTTGGTGTAGTCATCCTTTAGTTGCTAAGCCTTATCAAAGATGAAAAAATGCAAGGCGAAATAATAAAAAAATGTTTCGTTCTTGCCTCCATTTTTTTCAAATTAAAAAAAAAAAAAACCAACAAGAACCATATAAAAACTCACAAAACCCTTTAATTCTATAGACACGACTTTTAAAAAAAATTGTTTTTAAGTGATGACAAATCTGAGGGTTACCAGAATCCATGACTTTAACAACATTGTTACTAAAAGACGACAAGTGTGACAGTTACCAAAATCCTCTTGAGCAGCCCCATGGCCGTTGGGTGGCCTGTGATCCACAGTCCGACCAGGTGACGACTCAGTTGTCTGGCCGGGATGTCAAGCAGAAAAAAAATTAGGACTTTTTTTTGGATCAGAAAGAATTCAAGTCTCCAATACTGATCAAAACTGACATCTAATACTTATAAATTACCATGCAAAAACATTCCTTCATTTTTAATAAACCTTGATGAAATTAGAACTTAATATACAGAGTCAAGAAAAATAATTTTTAATCAACAGGCACAAACATTCCTTTAATATTAATATATAATCCTTATTTAAATCAGAAACTAAGATACTGAGTTGCAGAAAAAAGAAGTTTTCGTTTCATACGAAATGGTTATGACCATGGGATTGTTTACTCCACCACCTGGCTAGTTGACAACTGAGAAATATAGCAGTTTAATACGAAAATACATTTAATGGAATACAAAATGTAAACTTGTGTCATTTTGATTGTGTATAGCGTTCATCCTTTTATTTCCCTCAAGCCCACCTTTCTTTTTTCTTTTTCAAAATCTATTAAGATGCTTTTATTTTGTTGAAGCTAAGCTTTCCCATCATGCCGCATGCATGTTTTGTGGATTGATAGGCCCTTGTGCTATCACCTCTTTGCATTGACCTGCACATCTTACATTTTTTAAAATAAAAACCAAAGTTTTTACCTTTTATAACCGTTTCAAAATCCCCCAAAATAGTGCGCACACAAGGGAAAAAGCCTTGAATCATGCGGTGTTTAAAGGTTAGTCACCTGTTTGTGAGCATGCGGCTGTCGGTGCTCTGGGTGAACATGGCTGTGTGGAGGTGTTTGGGCAGCGCGCCTTCAGACAGGGCCAGGTCTTGCATCTTAGCGGCTATCTCACCATCACCCTCCTTAGTGGGGGGAGGGAGGTTGGTGGGTAAGTAGGAAGGTTGACATAGATAGATAGAGAGAGAGAGAGAGAGAGAGAGAGAGAGAGAGAGAGAGAGAGAGAGGGGGGAGAGAGAGAGAGAGAGAGAGAGAGAGAGAGAGAGAGAGAGAGAGAGAGAGAGAGAGAGAGAGAGAGGGGGGAGATAAAGAGAGAAAGAAAGAGAGAGAGAGAGAGAGAAATAAAGGTATAGATGGAAAGAAATAAAATAGTTTATTTTAAATTTGGTAAGACTCTTCATCATAACTGGGGAAATTTCCAAATTCACAGTATATTTAAGATTCAATAAATATTCCACACTCCATAAATAATTCTATCACTCTTTAACATTTTTGTGAAACAATGATAAGTTGGTAAAGTTAAAAAAACCCACCTAAATTTTCAATACAAGCTGTATTTTTCAATATAATTATAAAAATAAAGAGCAAACAATTTTTTTCCTAATTGATTTTAATTATCCAGACTGAATCTGAATGTTTCGAGATCTCCACTTCAGGTCTTAGTTTTATTCTTTTAACTGTTGAAAAAAAAACAACAAATAAAACAAACAACCTCTTTCACAAGAGCCTTACTCACCTCAATGATGGCTTTCATTACTAATCCAGCGCCTTTCACAATGGCCATGGATGGGTGCTGAAGACATGAAGAAAAAATGAGTCAAAATCTAGGCCATGGTACAGTTTCACACCATTGTTTCTTTGCTTTGATTTTATCATAAACGCCACTAAATTTTTTTCTCATTACTGTCAAGAATTTACTGGAGAGAAACTAATGATTGTGTACTTAAATTCTACCTTGGTAAATCTAGTCAGCTTGGTTTTACTGACATGAAGAGAAAGCTTTGCTAGATTTAGGAGTTTAATGAATAGAGTCAACAGTAGAGACAGTCAACTTTCACAGAATTTAAAGAGGGTAGAAAAATAGAGTCAACAATACTTTCAGAAAACTTTCACAGTCATTGGGGCCAATAGGAAGAGTCAATGCTGCTTTTAGTCAACCTTCACAGTCAGGAAGTCTCATTTCTTAGCAGTCCCATAACATGAGTCTGGTACCAGTTCATATTATGTGATGGAATACTCCCGTAATAGGATTAGATAAGGAAAATTCCATAGATGTCAAGTTTAATTTCAAATGGCACAAATTTTTCACTATTCCAATCCAATGTGTGTATTCTTGCATTACCCTTTTCCCATCACGCCCTACACAAATTGTGCGCATTGATAATATGCTAACACCTTTTTGTATTGATCTGCGCACCTTCCATTTCAAAGTAATGAACAAAATCAAAGCTTTTACCACTTATAAATTTTGGAAATTTTACTCAAATTAGGAAAAGGTCTTAAATCATGTCATGTGAAAAGTTTAGTATAACCCCTAGACCAGTGATCTTTTGGCTACAGCAACCTCACCTGGAACAGTTTGAAGACGACCCTGCCGTTTGCCGCCACCATCTCCAGTAGCATGTCAAACTGGGTGCCGTCGGTCGTCTCGCTGTACGGGGCACACAGGGCAAACGTCAGGAAGTCCAGCATGGCTGCAATCACCATGGCTCCAGTGCTGTGTACCTAAGGATGGGAAGGCAGGAAAAAATCAAGGAATGAGAAGCACACATTGATATTTATAAATTAAGTTTGTTAATTTTTGTGTTACAACCAATCTCAAATTCAGCTTTGTTTATTTTACCTTTGATAATTCAAATCCAGAAAGGCGATACTGGCGTTTTTCAAAATATATCATATCAGATACAGTGCTATGAAAATTAAAGAAATCGTCTATTAACTTAGACCCATTTCTTTAACAGAAAGAAATGGAGCAAGATCACACATGAAAGCTGCCGAAGTGTCACAGATGAGGAATGGAACCACTCATGACCATAAACAAGTAAGCAAAAACAACATCACTTAAACTTTCCACAGCCTGAGTAAATGAGATAAACATTAAATTTTCTGCTCACCACATGCTCGTTGAACATCTCAAGCAAAGTCTCGAGAAACTTGCGTGATGACATCAGCGACGTCTTGTTCAGTTGTTCCTGTCGCAGGTCATAGTTGTCGTGCATTGGCTGTGAAGAAATACAAGACAACCTGAGTAAAAACCAGTGGTCGAATTTCATTCACATCTATTGGTCATTTTAACCTAAGTTTTCCCATCGCATGATTTTAGGCCTATAGATTTCTTGTGTGCATATTATTTGGGGGAATTTTCAAAACAGGTTTCATTTTTATCATTCCTAAGTGGAAGTTATGTAGACCCAATACAAAGAGGTGCTAGCAAAACAGCATATTAAGGTGTAATGGGAATGATGTCAATATTTGTCCATCAAGTTTCCTATCTAATTAAAATTGTGTTTTCCATTTTTTGTTTAGATATATGTGCCATTAGCTGCAGTGCACATGGCATGAGTTGGTGTTTCTCAACTTAATATCCTCACGTTGCACATCATTATATCGATCTGAACACTGGATTTGCCAAAGTGACCCATTGCAGTCATTATGTCTGTGAAGTGATTGTTTACATGGTTCTTTTTACTATGAGCAACATTCTTAAAGGGCATTATACCTTTCGGTAAACCAAGTAGATCTTCATGAAACAAAGAAGCAAAATCGATTTATGGCCCAGCCTCATATCCATCTATCTCAAACAGGGATATTTTTAACTACCCTATCCTCCTATTCTCAATATTAGCATTTTCAGCACTAGTTCAACAACAGATACACAAATAGAAAAGTAGTTAATTAGCAGTAGTAGAAACCTCACATGGCAAACACTTTTGGAATGAAATATGCCTGTTTTTTTTCTTTTCAGAGGAGTGACAAAAACAAAATAACTGATAACCAGAAAGACCAACCTGCATAAGAGCACACAGCATGTCGATCGCAGCGTGGGTGATCGCGTCTTGTTTTCTCTTCAGGGCTTTCACAACTTTAAGTCCCACTTTCTCACGCATTCTGGAAAGAGACATCATAATCAAATTTTTTTTTTTTTTTAAACATTTTGTGCACCAAAAGCAGTCATTTTTTACCGGCAGTCTTATCAAATACATATATAAACTAGGCAAATTTTTTTTTTTATATCATACTTTTATTTGGTCATGTCACCAGAAATAAAACTCTTTTTTGTGATCTTTGAAACTGGAAAATCAACCTTTCCTTTCAAATTGTAGATTGGTAGCATTTTGAGGAGAGGAGGCATGATTTATGGCCTATTCTATGAATAACCACTATTTTTCAAAAGTGTACGAAAGGTAAAAGTTTCTATATTATTTTGTTGAATCAAAACGGAATGTGTGTACATCAATACAAAGAGCTGCTAGCACAAGAGCATAACGATGCGCACAACAACAGTGCGTATGATGGGTAAAGGGTTAAGGCTTTCCTATCACAGGGTGCACACTGACCTTGGAATCTCAGTGAAGCCCTGATATCCGGCCTTGGAGGCCACGAGCCTGCGCAGGGCGTGGAACTGCGCCTCCAGACACTCGTTGGAGACCCGCTCCTGGTCGCCCTCGCGCTCAATCAGCGCCTGCAGCGCCAGGTTGATCAGCTTCTCCTTGTTCTGGGCAAACAGGCCCTGGGGGGAGGGAGGGAAAAACAAGAAGAGTTAGTGGACAATTTTACATGCTGCCACACAGAGACAGTGTGGGGATACCATGATTCTTGTCTCAGCTGGTCACATTATACCAACATCAACCCAATCAGTAGAGGACAAAATCAGACAAATATATTTTTACCGACCATGGCTTTTACACAGGGGGCCTCTAATTGGGACACCAGCGCTTATGTTGATTTTAATAAAACGTACCTCTGCTGTGACGGCGTGCAGCAGTCCACTGTAGGAGATGTTGGCGTTGAATCTCGACACGGCCTCATTGAAAGACATCCCAGCTTTGGTAGTGGATAACAAGGGAGGGGGAGTTTATAAAAATAAGTAAACGTGTGGTGAAATGTTGCTCAAACCTTGTTTGACAAAATTGGATATTTTGATAGAGCAGTAAGACTTCATTTTGTTAAACTCCACTATAAACTTAGTACAAAACATCACTAAAGAACTGTAACTTATCTATTCATGAAAAAAAAAAGTGCAAACCTCTTTCTTTCCAATCAAAAATAAGATGTAGCTTACACTAGTACGCATTTTGACAGACTAATTACTTGGTTTTCTTTTTACTTTTCTTTCCTCTATAGATAGAAAGAGTAAAACATTTTGCTGACACTTTCATCCAATCCAAGGGAGCTCACCTGGCACGGCATGTAGAGACTTGAGATGGGTTGCCTCTACTTCTTCATCCACAGGGACTGTGAAGGGACCTGGATGGCAGAAAAAAAATGTTTTTCTTTTATAAAAAAAAATAACCCAAGAATATGAGAAAGTATGACAACATTGATACAATTTATAAAAAAAAAAAAAAAAAAAACTTGCATCTTTTTCCTCACATAGACGTCTCACGTCTAGACTTAACACTTTACAAAATGACTTGTGATTTTCTTTATTTTTTTATTTTATGAGAGGTGGAAATAAGGCGAGGGGTTTAGACTGCTTCTGATTTAACTGTATATAACATTGGCCTAGCAGCAGATATTATTATGTACACTTTTAAAGTTTTGGGTTGTTGTTTTGTTTTGTTTTTGTCTCTTAACACATACTAGTATAAGCCACACAAGAGATGAAAAAAAGTTAAGAATAAGATGCAAATAACTTTATCTGCCCCTTTTTTGTCTAGACAAAAATTATTGAGGTATTAGGACTGGATTAAGAGCCAATTAAATTTGGGGAAGAAATGGAAACTAGGCTTACACTTTTAGAAGAAAACTTCAAGGCATGGTACAGACCTAACCGATAGCCCCTGGGAGTCTTGTACATCTTCACACAGACGTCCCTGTTTCCAGACGCTCTCACTCCGTCCAGCACAGAGGCAATCAATGAGTCTCTGAGAGAGTATAGAAAAAAATTTTTTTAATACATTGCTATATAAAATTTTGAACATTGAGTAATGGGAAATGCCAAATCTAAAAAAAAAATTAATGTATAAAACGTCGGCCTTTGTCCTCTGCTGGCTATAACAAATGATGAAAAAAAAAATGATTTCAGTAATTGTATTTATCTTACAATCAGTGCAAAACACTTAATTAATTGACGGTTTGTTTGTGACTATTTCTTTTTCTTAAATTGCATCTTTCTTTTTTTAACAGTCTAAACAAACAAAAATGCCAATGACACTTTTTTTTGCCAATCATTTAAGCAATATTCATGCCAATTTTTTAAACAAATAAAAAAGAACTAAATTTTAAATGGTTTGGGGAATTCAGAAACAATAATAGAAATTATGTGCAGATGGCTCCCAACTTGCAACAGTCTAGACCTGGAAGATAAATATTGAGTGTATTAGACTCACCTATCCGTGGAGAGGTATGTGCGTATGTCACCCTTCACGTATTCCACACTGAACTTCTGGGGGTTCTCAGCATCTCTGTTGATGGCAAAGATCTAGGAGGGGTGTTTGAAAAAATAGTCAGCATGATTAAGAGAAGAGAAATATGAAAAAAAGTTCCCTAACAGAGACAATATTTTTCTTTTTTTTTAGATTGCATTTTTCATGTTTTATTTGCAAAACCAATTCATTAGACAAACAATGGCTTTCAGATACAACACTGGAGCAGAAATTATGGGGTACCCTGGAAACCCTACAACAGACTGCCTCTTTCATCAGGAAGGCCAAACTAAAAATTTAAAAGATTTGGGCATATTGAAAATGAACGCAGAAGAAGAAGAAGAAGAAGAAGAAGAAGAAAATATGCTTAACTAGACTTAAAAACTAAGTACTTCATGGTGTTTTAGAAAAATCCTAGGACAAATTTTCACAATTGTGGAATTGCACCGGGTACCTGAGACTGTAACGAACTTCTGAAAAAAAAAGAACTCTCTCGAATTTAGAGTTATACCAAGCTACACTCACATCACACAGGGGCTTGCAGGTGCAGATGTTGTAGGTCGCCGGATCTCGCTCAACCAGACAGGTCTCCGTGAGACAGAGGGTCCTTCGGATGCTGTCTGCGTGTCGTGGCGACACTTTCTGCACTGTAAACTCACAGTATGACGTCACTGCCTCGTCAGTGCTGGAGGAGGAAATATAACGAAAAATTTTTTTTGACAAATTGCAATTGTATATATAATTTTTTAAATAGATAGAGCCATTAGAAATACTGTAAATAGGAAATTTTCTGTGCTGTACAATTTCAGAATGACATCACGGTTTCATCCATGCTAGGGGTATTATTAAGATAAAGTTTTAGAGACGAATTGGATTTGTATGTTTCAAATAGATTAAGTCATAGAAATTTATGTACATATAGAAACAATCTGTACTATAAATTCACAGTATGGTTTCACTTCATCGTGGGTGTTACGGGTAATATTAAGATACAATTTTAGTGAAAATTCTGATTTCCGTTTTTCAAATAGATGTAGTCATAGAAATATCGGAGAGAGAGAAACTTTCTGTATTATAAGCTCTCAGTATGACGTTATTACCTTGCTACAGGCAAAATATCAGAAAGAGTTCTTGTGCAAAATAAAATGTAGACATAGAAATATATATAGGTTTTACATGTAAGGAGATACTGGTTGAGTTCACTTTTGTTACACTAAATTTCCTTCCATAAATCTATATCAGTCCAACAATAAGGGTACATATCTCAATGTCTTTGTATAAGTGTCAGGCCCTCATTTATGTCCCCCTGGGATCAACTTAAGGTCAGAGTTGACTGTAGAATGCTAGACAGTAGAACTTTCAAAACTGTCAATACTTTCCCATATGAAGAACTAGACGACGCACCTGTATTTCCCAAGTCTGTTTGCCTGGAACTGGTCAAACGTGATGGGATCCTTTCTGATTCTGATAAGAACACCCACATAGTTGGTGCCTGCATCTACAATAGCTTTGCATAGTTCATCTCTCTGCTCCAACGCAAACAAATGCTGCACGAATAAAAAATATTTATAACGTTATAAAAAAATACAGAAGAATAACACGATTTTGAGGGGAGATTTAAACTGGAGAAATACAGAGAGATGAAAGAGAGACGAATGGAGGGGTAACAATTTAAAATAATTGGCACATGTTAGAAAGGATAGATTATAACTCTTAAAACAGTGCATGGTTAAGACTTGGGAGTAACCAAGAGTGTGTAAAAAAATTAAACTGTGTATGATAAATCAATCATCGACCTTAAAAAAATAATTGAAGTTCCTTTCTTATTGTAGCGTTTGATTGGCACAGTAATTTAGTGCCAACAAATCTACTAAAAAAAAAAGGCCCAATCACTTTCCAACAATTTTCACCAATACCTATTCCTAACCAGAGCTGCACACGACGACAACCTCTAGCTCTAGACAACTCCTACCTATAAATGTATCTTACCAGTCTGTTGAAGCCTCCGTAGATGATGGCGATACCACCTGGAAAGTCAGACACCTGGTGACAAATGGGAAGACTTTTACAAATATTTCTTTAAAAGTAATGTCTCAGACACCTGAGGACAGATGAGAACATTTTTACTGATGTTTCGTCCAAAGTAATGTTTACATACTCTCAAAGTTTTGTCACATATGCAGTCATGTACTGATGTGATAAACTGAATAGAGTCCAGTTGTTTTGCAGCAATGCACATGGAATTGCAGTTATTTTTAAGGTTTTTCCCAAACTCATATTGTTTACCTGCTTTTTTTTGTGGTAAAATAAGATATATTTGCAAGAAAAGGTTCTATCTGAACACGAGAATCATCAAAATAATAACTGCAGACATTAGCATCCTGGTTCTAAAATAAAGGAAATATATATATGATTATTGATGTTAGAAATAATGAATTACTCCAAACTTTTGAATACATCCTTCTCAATAACGCACAAAGTGTAGGAAGAACCTTTATAATGTCACTTTGCGAATAAGGTGATCTCACGGGAGACCTTGCGCTAAAGGCCCATAGAAACAACAAAAACAATAGGTAAGGGAATCTACGACTGCATACTATCATAGCTTGGTCCTAGTATCACAAAGTCATTCAGCGATCAGAAAACCCACAGCTAAGGGGCGTTATTATGTCATCCATTACCGCAGAGTTGATCGCAAACCCTGTAGTTACACTGTGCAGAGACTTACGTGGGTGAGTCCTTCGATGTCCTTGTAGTCGTAGGAGCAGAGCTTCTTGTTGGTGGTGGGGTCCACCTGGTCCACGGAGCCCTGGTTGATCTCCAGCACCAAGGGGACGCGACTCTCGGACCAGTGGTGCTTGAAGCAGTTGAACCGCTTCGGCTGGAAGTTGGTCGTGTCCGCAAACTGGCTGCGGAATCTCTGCAGAAAAACAGGAAACAACAAGGGTACAGTAATGCTTGGGTTTTATCATGGCTTAAGTCAGCAATCTAGTTACTAGATCCAAATACAATTTTATATGCTGCCACACAGAGACAAAGCAGGGTTATTAGGAGTTCTGTCTCAGTCGGTCAACAAACCAACCAGCAAGAAAGCGTGGGTTTCTCGTCAAATCGGATTAATTAGTGCATAAAGGAAGCACTCATGTGTTAAGTCTGTCTGTCTCCCTGACTCTCTTTCCCTCCCCCCCTCTTTATTTTTCTCCCTCTTCACACGCTACCTCTGTCTGTCCCACTCTTTCTTTTTCCATCTGTCTGTCTCTCTCTCTCTCTCTCCCACCCCCTTCCCATTCTCACCAGTGCCTCTGTAAGCAAGTCAGCTCTGTGGTCTGTGGAGAACTTCATCGACTCGGTTTTCTTCGCTCCTTTCTTCATGGTGATGATGAACTCTTGGTTGTTTGCAGCCTTGATGTTCGGGGTGATGCCGATGAACTCATTGTACGCCCACTGGAAAAAGAAGAATAGTGGTGTTCTTGTTTTACAAGGCGTTCATTTGCAAAAGTTTTCGTACATGGAAATAGAATAGGTTTGATAAAGAAGTTAAAATATTTCTTATTAAATACAAGTGCCTTACCATTTTGCAGCCTGAAAGGCATAAATTAAGCTCATACAAACAGGCCTTTTAATTATTGTTAATATGGGTGACAACATATTTTTTATTTTAAAAAAGCTAAGCTAAGCTAAGATAAAACTTCTGGTTTTTTAAATGCACATAAATTGATGCTTTTTAAAATGTGGCCACTGGTTGAATTATGAACAGATGATTGTATAATGATAAACAAAATGATAATAAAGACAATGGGAATAATATTAATAATGATAATAATAAAATAATAATAATAATAATAATAACAATAATAACAATAATCAAAATCATAACTAGAAGAAAAATTTTTTTCAATGTAATACCTGATTGGTGACCTCAAAAGAGCCTGGGTTGTAAGTTGTGATACCGTGAGTTCCAACAGAGAAAATCCTCTTGTATCTGGATGAAAAGGTGAATTTCAGATAATTATGTATTTTCGATGGAAGTGTCAATTTGAATTGTCAATTTGAATTCCTGGTTCTAAAATATGATGCACTCTGATTTATTTTGGGTGGAAGTGTCAATTTGCGCTCTAAAATATGATACACGGCTGAGCCACAGAACAGGAAATATTGACACATTGCATTAAGATGCATCTCTTGGGCTCAGGTCTGGAAAGATTAGATAGGGTCAGTATTGTATAATTTTATATTTACTTTTTGATGAAAATTAATAATTTCTAGATCTAGCCAGAATTATTCATGGTTCTAGTACCAAACCATCATCAAAACCATGTCTACTAAGTTCTTACTTTCCCTTCCAGGAATGTTTGGTGATGAAGTAGCAGGCCACATCCTTGTTATCCTTCAGGGTGGCCATCATTTTGCTGTGGGGAAATTCAAAGAGAGAAACAAAAAAAAAAACCTGGATTCTTGTATCATCTGATATAGCCAGTATGTATTATTGAAGAGAAAGGAGAGTGAACAAAAGAAAGAGGGAATATTTTTCTTAACTAGACCATCAGAAAGAGCGCTGAACAATCTCATTAAAAATACTGCATCACCATCAAAGGGAAAGCTCTGCAGATGAAATCAAGTCACACCTTTTTCATGGCTCGAAGTGAATGATATATTTTTAAACAAGACAAAAATTTGTCAAGCACATCCAGGATCGACATGAACTATGCACGTTGATTGAGTTTTAAAATAATCTTAAACTTTCAAGATTTACAAAGATCTAACTTGTAATAGCAGCAAATCCAAATAAATTGAAATTTTATGCTGTTCAAATCATTGATGGTGCACATATAAATACATTATAATTTGCAAAGGCTAGGCATTTTAGCTTCTAAAGAGCCTTGAGACAGTGACAAAAATTGGTGAGATTTTTTTTTCTCTTTCCTGTAAAAATACTGAAATTTCTTCTATAGATAAAAAACAAAACTTAACACACAAAAATTCATGCACAGCCTGAAAACGGCATTATAATCATGTGCGAAACCCCTCTCTAAAAGTCTGCACTTAAAGAGTCAAGAAAAGATACTTTTTGTAAATGCTCACTCTAAGATTATTTAATTTTCCAAATGTATTAAAAATTCATAGTCACCCAGTGGTGTCAACTATTTTTTTTTATCTTTCAAGATCTAGTCTTGTTTAGATTTAGGACAAGACATCAGTCAAGTTTGCTGCACAAATGTTCTACATCAGACTACTAAAAGAATTCAATTAATATTTTAAAACTGTTGTTTTTATATCTAGAAATCTCTATTTAATTTTAAAACATAAATTTAGCCATCTTGCAAACATTAGCTGGTTTTGTGGCTTTTTTATCATCTTGTGTGTAGGCCTATATATATCCTGTAAATTGCCTCATTGTTTTTAATTATAATTATTATATTTATTTATTGTTTTTTGTAAATTGTCACCTCTGGCATGGCCCATTTACTCAATATGAGCATGGTTTGCAAAGAAAGTGCACCTTAAATATAAAATTGATCTAGATTCTTATAATCTGCACATTTATATTTGAAGAGAGTAGTTCTACATTCCGTCTAAAACACAGGATCTAAGTGTAGAACGATAATCAGATTGTTCGTAGATCTATCTAAATCTATAAAGTGCTGAGTTTTAAAAGTTAGAGTACAGAAATTATTTCATGTTCGCTGTGAATTTGCGTATAAAATCCTAGCAGATCAAGATATGTCTATAGAATCCACTTCCAGTCTAGATCCACTAGATTTAGCCTTTTCTAAGCCTTGATGTTTAGATCTAGATTCTAGATCTAGTTCTAGTTTTTAGAATCTGAAATTTGTGGGCCTCTCTACTGTTTAGAGCTACAGGCTAGATCTACAACTGTACAAGATGCACTAATACTAGTAATAGTACTAGATCTATATTTTTTCAGGAAATCATTTTGCAGCATATAATACATATTATTCTTAAAATATAGCTGAAAAATAGTAATTAGAGCGGTGTTTTAGATCTTGATTTGATCTGCACACTTACGGACGACCCTCCTCCGCCATGGTTGGCATGTAAAGTTAGGGCTGTCTCTAATCTGTTCTAAACTTGGCTCACATTCAGATAACAATATAAGTCCAATAAGAATATATCTTAACCTTACAAGCAACTGCGAGTAGTATTTAGCGCATAAAAAAGATAACAGATTGTCCTACAAATAGTGAAACCGAGAAGGGGGCGTGTCATGTGATATAAATTTCTCCACCCTGTTACTTTAGAATGGAAATGATTACTGTGATTTTGTTAGCAGCAGAATCAAAACAACATAATGTTGTGCATTCATTATTCTTACATTTATTTGATAATATCCTCAATTATACTCAAAACAAGTTTGCCTCTCGTGTGATGATTGTATCAAACCCTAGCATTGTTTGTGTTGTGACTGATGGCTGATAATAAATAAGAAGTGAAAGTCTTATCTCAGAATATCAGGAGGCCGCCATCTTTGTGCTAACTTGGCGACTTCCGGATGTGCGAAATACAAGCTTTGTGATCATTCGATCAGCCTCTAGGCCTACTGCCACAGACAATTTAGGCCTAGCGTGGGGTGGGACTGGGAGGCGAGTCGGAGCAATTCCGAGAAAATGAAAACCTCAAAAAAGGGGGACTAACTTTCTAACATGTGGAAACTGTTGGTATTATTTTGTTTCAGTTTTAATTTAGACGAAAATGTTGAAATAAGAAATGGACAAAGATCTTTTTTGTTTGTTTTTTGACACCTCGGGCACATGCTTGATGAAATATACTTCGCAAAATTATTATAACGGTTAGTAATATAAAATAAAACCATATTTTTGTATTACCGGTTTGAAAATAAAGGAATAAACAATAATTGGCAAAATGGACGAATTGAGTGAGATTGTTTTATGGCACGTCAGTACGATAATGGCTATATTGTGCCCATGATGTCCTAAGATAGTTAATACATTATACAGTTGTAGATCTAGCCTGTAGCTCTAAACAGTAGAGAGGCCCACAAATTTCAGATTCTAAAAATTAGAACTAGACTCTCTAGATCTAGATCTAAACATCAAGGCTCAGAAAAGGCTAAATCTAGTGGACTTGGGTGATTCTCTCTCTCTCTCTCTCTCTCTCTCTCTCTCTCTCTCTCTCTCTCTCTCTGTCTCCCTCTCTCTCTCGCACGTGCGCGCGCTCTCTCTTTATCTCTCATTCGTTTTATCTGTCTAACGGTTACTAGGTCTCCAATAATAGGAAACAGACTCTTTTCTAGTTGTCTCCTAGTTAAATACATCCTAGGGTTCCCAAGACTTACTGCACCAATTTTCACGTGCAGCTACATAGAGAGAGCGAGAGAAGACAGAGAGAGAGAGAGAGAGAGAGAGAGAGAGAGAGAGAGAGAGAGAGAAGAGAGAGATAGAGAGAGGGAGAATGAGAGAGAGAGAGAGAAAGAGAGAGAGAGAGAGAGAGAGAGAGAGAGAGAGAGAGAGAGAGAGAGAGAGAGAGAGAGAGAGGGGTGGAGAGAGAGAGAGAGAGAGAGAGAGAGAGAGAGAGAGAGAGAATAGCAGAACTTAAATCTCAGCAGATCACAGTATAGTGACATCGACCCATCCTGTATGGAACAATGAGGCTTGATGGGGAATCGAACCATTTATGTTCCGACTAGAAGTTGTGCGTTCAAGTCTGGATATATCTTGTGCCTGATTAAGACAGGTACCTTTAGTCGAATAAAACTCATTCACTCAAAGCCTAACGCCAATTACGCGCTTTATACAGCATCGGGACCCCAGAGCAGGATAGCGGGAATACACAGGATTAGGTCGGAGTCGGAGTGCAAGTACATGTATTGACAACGGCCCAACCAGTAAGGGAAAAGGTTGCCCGATCGAGAAGCCGAACCAGGGACCTCTGAAAAGAAGCCACTTCGCCCTACCGACTGAGCTAGAACAATGGTGACTCCTTTATCCCTCTGAGTATATGTTTAACTGTGCCCTAAACTTACAGCCCTGCAAATAGCACGTTAGAAAACACATAGTCAAAAACCACTCTTAGTAAGGGATACATGATTGTAAAAGCCTATACCATTGTAATAACTACCTTAGGACTTGTGAAGGTAGTGTATATACATGTATTTATATATTTCTCGAAAAAGTACTGAAGAATGTTCTCTATAGAGGGAGGGAGAGAATTCTCTCCCTCTCTCCGGGTTTAACGTCTCCTAGGTTCCCCTGGGGGATCCTATACGACGACAGGCGGCGTTGACAGAAGAAAAAAGATCTGGAGGAAGGCAAGACATGATAGATCCTATGCTGGTTCATTCTATTACTACGAGGCTGGTCATCTTATGTATGGGGTTCCCTAATTTTGGAGGTTCTAAAGTGGAAAGGGGGGATAGGTTGAGACAGATAAGACAAACCTTCCCTTCTACGCTGGGGGGACGCGTAAGGTGAGGTTTATACATTTAATTTTCTTTTTATGAGTGAGGCGGGAGATTAAAGAAGTAGGTGCAACTGGTATGGCTGCATAGTTAAAACCGGGGGTATTACCCTATTGGTATTCTAATTTAGTATTGTTTTACCATTCCAAATATGGCCGTGGCTATTGCAGCTCTTACGATCGCCACCTACCGACCATAGCCATTCCTACTACCTCAGCAGTAGTTAATCGTTTTTTTTTTTTAAAGTCTGTGGTGCTAGATGATTTTTATAAGGAAATTCTTATACCGATCGGCCCTCATCAGCTTTCGGCTTTCACCCTGCGGTGACCTTCTATTGATTTTTTATAGGGTAATTCTTATACCGATCGGCCCTCATCAGCTTTCGGCTTTCACCCTGTGCTCGCCCTATACCAACACAAATCTAAACTGACCCAGTTTTACCAAATGTGTTATTTTAGGAATTTTTGCCTCATTCAATCGACCACTAAAGGGGCCTAGACACGTTAAAAAATCGTCCAAAATTTTCTTTATAAATTTTGTTAAGGGAAAATCATTTTTAATAGCACGGAACCCACGGCTAGGCTAATCTTCTAATTGAATTACCTATTAGCCAATCTGAGGACTTCTACAAGCATATCTTTTTAACATTTATTGTTATACTCTCTTTGGAGACATTGTGGTTTCTTATTTGATTTATTGTTGTCAACTATGAAAATGAAATTTGTTTCACCAAAATTATGGCACGAGCCCACACATGGATACACAATTCGATACCATGTTTATAAAATCTGACAACTCAAAAAAACCATCTCAACTCCACTCTGTATCTATTTCAGTTCTATTCTTTGCTGGCTCTATACTCTTCAAAGTCTGTGTTTATGACAGCTGGGGTTAAAACTATTTTGTTTATTATGTTTTTCTCTCCACCATTTCCGGGGGGCGCGGAGGCTCTGGGATAGAACATCGGCCTCCGACGCAAAAGGTGCGGGTTTGAGCCCTAGCGATAATTTTTAGTTGGGCTAAGACAAAAACATGGACAACCTATCTCAACTTTATCACAGTACAAACCTTCAATGTTACAACTTTGCACCCTAGAAGTATCGGAACTTCATTGTACACTGAAACAGAAACCAGCTCACAACAACAAGCAACGTTACCACAACATTCTTTTAAACCTATGGCTATAAACTGATCCACCTAATGACAATTGGGACCATGTTATGAACCAACTCATAACAATGACACTTTTACTACTGCATTCTTGTAAAAAAGCCTCCATAAAAACAGACCAAGTCACTGAAATGAATGGAGTGAACACATTTTAGCGTAATAAGGGTAACAGTGATCTATCTTTATTAAATCATTACCATAGTTAGTTCAGATTGATATTCGGAGAGAAGTTTTTGCTCAGCCTACTCAGCCTATACTTTAACAATAAAAAATGATCCCAACTATTCGTACAATTGTAATTGTATCAGTAACTTGAACTCTAATTGCAATTTGATGTCTACTTCAGTGACCTTGTCTGCTAATTTTGGAAGCCTCGTTGTAAAACATATGGCTATAAATATATCCACCTCATGAAAGTCCTGTGGCCCCAAGCATGAACCTGATAAAACTGGAAAAAAACAACTCAAAGTTATCTGTTTACAAGATGAACATCTATATACATGATTGTCTTCTTCTCAAACTTAAACATGCGATCAAATCCAAACCGCTCCACCCTAAAATCCCAAATGTTACAGTAAAATTACAAATGGGCCAGTGAATTTTAGAGTGATAAAACTAATAATATCAAACGCCTGATCAATTTGTTAACGAAAATTAACGAACTAATACAACTAAAATATATATATATATATAAATTTTTTACGAAAACACAACAATTACTGCTTCTTCCCCTTCCTTGAACAACAAATAAATCGAAAGTGCTATAATATTGATTCTTTTTATTTTCTAAGTGCGTGCGCAAATTTTAATGCGCACAAAACGCCGTTTTCTTAGAACGCTTGGTTAACTATTAAATTCTGATTATAAATTATTGAGCCTACTTTACTCTGGTGCAACCTCTTCAAGGAAACATATTAAGTTCCTAAAGTTATAGATCCTGGAGATACACAATTTTGAGTTCAGCACAGCTTAAATTTAGCTGTATTACTTTAGTTTTGTCCATCCTACAGTCCCCACGAATTTAGTGGGTTCCTAGCTAGTCTCACCCAGACACTCTACACACGATCAAATTTCACAGCAATGCTGTAATGTACATAAATTACGTCACAATTTTGACAACTTTTTTTTTCGTGTATGGGCCCCTTAAGCCAACACAAGGACCTAGTGTGTACCTACAAAATTGCTGAAGGGTTTTTGAAAAAGAGAACAATCTGATTAGTTCATTTTCATTGCTACGTAGATTTTTATTGGTTCTTGAGGTGAATACGTCTCAGACGATATTATAATAATAGCAACCGGACAAAATTTCGGACAAGCCACAAATTGACTATATAGAACTTGCAAAGGTCAGTTCAATCACTAGATCGGCCTATCCTACGACGATGTCCTTGAGGTTTTGCGTAGACCAACCGCTCAAACTAACACATTAATAAACACGGTTTCAACGCTTTTCAAAATTGAGCGTGTTCACCTTCACCATAAAACTGTCCCGATTCATTTAGAGAAAGATTAACGCTAAGGCTGCAACTCATTTAGATCTATAGTCCTGTATTTAAAGGAACGAATTTTCAACCAAAGTAATATAGCCTAATTCCGGTACAAAATATAAAATTAGAGACGATTTCTCAAAGTCAACAAACTACAACTTTGAACAAGACACTCAGGTAAGTACAAAGATAGAGAAAACCATAAAGTAATTTGCGAATCAAAAAGAATAAGACTAAGAAAACAATTGTTTCCAATAAAATATAGATCTAGTTATATTCAGATGAAACCCGGTAAAAATTAATTCAGTAACTCATTTAAGCTAGAATCATTTTGAATAAAGAGGGGGAGGAGGGGGGGGGGGGCGCGGTGGCTCCTGGGGTTAAGCATCGGCTTCCGACGCAAAAGGTCCCGAGTTCGAATCCTGGCTGTTGCAATCCCTACTGGTTGGGTCGGTGTCAGTATAATGTGACCGGCTGAGACAGGAGTCATGGTATCCCCACCCTGTCTCGTGTGTGGCAGCGAATAAAATTGTCAGACGTCCGTCTTGGGGCCCGTCCACGATATAGCCTATAGTTGCTAATGTTGGACGTTAAAATCCAACCAACCAACCAACCGACGCAAAATGTCTGTAGTTCGAGCACTGGCGATTTTTCCCCTAAGTTGTTGGGTCGATGTCAGTTTATGACCGCCTGAGACTGGAGTTATGGTGTCGGCGGCATGTCTCGTGTTGTGGCAGCACATAAAATTGTCACACGTCAGTTTTGGGACCCGTCAACAATATAGCCCATATAGAGCTTGATGTTTGACGTTAAACCAATTCAACTACTTGAATAAAGGAGTCTACAATCGTAGTTACAAGTCCCTTATTTTGTTGTGATTTAGAAACAAATGCAAAGCAAATCTTTATCTTCCATTCCATGCATCTTGATTCCAGCCCGCCTCAAATCCCTTAAATGGTGAGTTGATGGTCTACTTGAACAGAAGTCAACTATTTGAGCTATTTGGCGAATACTTCTTAACAAGACCTAACGAGACTACAGCTGGCGTTAATTTTCGTCTCAAGTCACCATAAGCTAAGTTTTTTTATATCCTTCTGTATACAAATGTATCCTTACTAGATCAAGGTTAATTTGTCATTTTTATGTGTAAACTGCTAAAAATTAGACAGCGCTTAGTCTGTAAATGGGGCTGTATGGATTTTTTTTTTTTAGAAGGGGGGGGGGGGTGGTGTCAGTGCTTTATCCATTTTTAGTTAGACATTGCTGTTGTTAAAGAATAATTTGATGCTATATCCTTATTTTAATGGCTTTCCCCCCATAAACCCTTCATTAATATTCATTAATCTGCATAATGATTTCGCCGCAATATGATCGGAAAACTAGGTGCAGGGGTTAGGCTTAATTTTTTCATTACAAGATCGTCGTGACTTCCGTTTTATCTCCTGCCAAAATAACTAGTCTCTAATTTCACTATCTGTATGGCTCCTCCTTTCTCTTTTTGTCCCTCTTTTTCCTGTCTCTCTCTGTCTCTCTCTGTCTCTCTCTCTCTCTCTCTCTCTCTCTCTCTCTTTCTCTCACTCGCTCGCTCTCACACACCACACATGTTTGTACCTTTGCGTTGCAGATGTTGATTTTATACTTCATTCTTTGTTCATTGGCGCATACTTGGTTTTGAGTTTAGTTTTATAAATCCTAACGACTGCAAACGCCGCTAACCGCCAATTTTTAAAGTCCATGATGAACACTAAATATATTGAAGCCTGCATTTTTTGCCTCTTTTTTTTAAAAACACTTAGGTTATATCTTTTGAAAATCAAATAAATTTGTGTTTAGATTGTTTGCAATTATACTTCGAAGCTGAGTGACTTGTTTGGAAAAAATATTACAAGAAAAACTTGGTGCGACTGCAACAACTTGTACGTTTGTCAAAGTTAAACTTATTTAAATTTGCGGCTATTTGCAATTGTCTCCCGATTGCCTCTTTTTAACCCCCCTCCCCCTGTATTTCATAAATGTAGCCGTTACTGTGCAAACACAAACTCAAACCCCCATGTTTCATGAGAAGAATCCATTCTTCTTACACCAGGGGATGTGGCTTCTGAATAATAGAAAATCTGTCCACTGAAAAGAAATCTACACTGTTCCAGAAAATTATTCCTTCATCTTGGTTGAAAATTAAAAAAATATATCTCTTACAATGGGTTTCAAATTCCATGTACCAAACATCATCTTTAATAATTATTTAGCATGGGTCGAAAATCCAATGCTCCATACATTATCTATTTATCTAACTCGTTAGGTCAAGCTGTTGCAGTAAACTGCTTTACTCGTTATTTTATTTTTTTCCATCGATATTTCAGACACTTGGATTCGTACATGTTTCTAATATTTCAATATGTTAATATGAAAACATGTACGTTAAAAAAACTTATTAATTTGCTTGTTTCTCTGCAGCTGTAACGACTGTCCTTTTTCATGCAATTATTCCCTTCTACTGTTTCTTTCCCAAACCATTTTATTTTATCGACATTTTTTTCTTGTATTAACATTTTTCATTATTTGTTTTTACAGATTACCGTGGAAGTTTATTTCGGCTATTTATTATACTTGTGTTATTGGCACTGCATTTAACCCAATAAAAATTACATATGCTGCATTTGAAACACAACCTTTTGTCTTAGATCCTCAGGTTTATTGAGACTTCTTGCGCTGATGCTGGGTGAACAATTTTTAATTGCTGCTCTTTAAAAACACATTTGCCCCCCCCCCCCCCCACACACACAGGTTGAGAACTCTGGAGACAATTCCATTCCTCCGGATCGTGTATTTTTTTTATCAATGTTTTACATAAATGATTTGACCTTTTCATCCGATTCTACAGCAATGTTTGATAGTCATTTCATGTCTATTCGTCTCCACCGATCTATGAAATGCACCGTAACTAATGTAGTTTTAAATGTCTGAGGAACCATAGCACAATAAAGCCGCTACTGTGCTGACATGCCGTCAACACAATTTTCAACTCATTAATCATTGGCACTCTACTCTAAAGGACAAAGAAATAATGAATAGACAGGAAGGTGAGGTAACTCTGTCTGTAGAGCGACCAACTTATGGCTTTCGTGGCCGGTTTGAATCCCAATTACGCCTTGTTTTTTACCAGAGTTCGTCTCAGAATGACGCAACTGAGAGAGCTGAAGTCATGATAAAACCCCAGTTTATAACCATCCACCTTTATAACCCAAAATAAATTGTACACACAGAAATGTACCAGTTTTAGGACGGAAAATATCTCCCTTGACCGGAGGAGTATTAAAGAAAAACAACCGAAAAAATTCAAACAATTGTGATAATAGAAACACGGGCAAATGACGTTTGAAAATCTGGTTGGAATAATAATGGTATTTTAGTTGACGATGGTGGTTCAGATAGACCAACTAAATTGACGTTGGTCGTCTATGAAATGTACTAGCTAATAAATGATCTCTTGGTTGACGTTCATAGTAAAGAACGAACCGGTCAACCAAGAAATGGTTCTAGGTTGACATTAGTGGTTAAAATATGACCAGACTAACCAAAAATGGTATGTTGTCGTTACACGATCATGTCCAGCCATTGAATAATGGTCTCTTTGTTGACGTTCAGTTCTTCACTTGCGATGGTTCAAGGTTCAGTTTACGGAAAAAGGTACCATGCATTTAATTTTTTTTTACACAAAATGTCTTTTTCAAATATTGTTCAATTTATATTTTGGACTGTATTGACTAAAATCTTTCTATTTTTCTCAAGATTTTGAGAACCAGTTTCTGTTTTTCGTATGCTTTGTAGCTTTCCCCATTCAGTTTTTCATGTTCGGACGATTTATCTCTTTGCCCGTAATCTCAGCTATTGATTACACTTGTCTTCCCTTAGTTGCTCCATTTGTTTCTGCTTTGAGTCATGTCTTGGGTTACAAACTGTCGGTATGTCAGTGATGAGGTTGCATTGACAGCGCCGCATATAATTTAGTCTTGGCCTGTCAGTCAGTCAGTTCTCTTTCAAGAGGTTGGATGCCATGGATGCCATCTTTCTCGTTCAAGCGCCATCTCGCAGCACTCGTTGATTTTCATTCCAGTCGAGTCCTCCACGTTCTTGACCCAACTTATCCGCCTCCTTACTTTACCTCTCGTGCCTTCCACCATACACAACAGTTTATTGGTTAGAACATCACACATGCACAGTTTAAAATGCTATGCATGTTCTTCCCTTTTTAAAGGACCACTGTATTACAAAACTATTATGCTTTTACCCATCCGTGAATTAAAGGTGTCACTGCATCGACTGTCTTAATGCATCTTGGACACAATGTAGCAGCTACTTTGCTGGCTTTGCCGTTGAAACCAACTCGATTCCAACTCCACTTTGAAAAGGATACGACTCATCTTTTTATATCACTATTCTATCAAAACACAAGCTGATTATCAGCCTGCTGGTCTTCTCCGGGATAGCCCAGGCACAAGTCTTGTTGTGCTCGGTGGCAGGTGAGTCGGCCCGAATGCAGATAGAGGTTTATGAATTTTTTGTCATATACTCGTCTGTTAGCCGCACCATCGGTATCAAGTAAAAGAAAATCTATGGATGCTGACATCCTTCTGGGTTGTACTGTAAATGTTTGCTTCATTTATGGTGATCAGTGATGTCGACCTTTTGGTACAGTGCCCTAGCGAGGGATAGTTGAAACGTATCGTCAATATCAATACCTTAATGGACATCATGGGTCACGTGATGCTATGGTCCAGAACTAGACCGAGAATCATCCCCACCCCAAGGAACATTTCCGGGAAGGGGTTGCAAAATACCGCTATTGCCAGACTTAAACATGGATAGGACACAACTGGAATATGACAATAACAATCTTTAGTTACATACGATTTAAATAAAAATCCAGGTTTGAAAATATTAAACTTGGAATATGGAAACCTTAGTCCAAAATAATCGTGGAAGGTTGAAAATCCTGCATGAAAATTTCACAAAATTGAAAATGTATCAAAAATAATGTTGGGTGGTTAAAATCCGTGTGCCAGAAATACAAACAATAAAACTGACTGATAAATACAAATAGTAAATTCAAAGGTTATTGATCTTTGAAGATAAAAAAACTGGTTTTATCTTTTAAGACTAAAAAAAACCCCGATGAAATACAGTTTTGGAAAGTTGAGAAGCCGGTTTTAAAACTTTGGAAAATTGAAAATATATGCCAGAAATACAATCTTGGGAGGTGGAAAAAATTGAAAGTATGAAATACAAATTATGAATAATCTCCACTGGTTGTTAGCCTGGTGTCAAAATTACAATTATCAATAGACCTGGAATGTTGGAAATCCGGTCACAAATTCAATCATTGATCTTGGAATTTTGAGACCCTTGACCTGAAAAAAATCGTAAAAAGTTTAAAACCCCGTTTCAAAATTACAAATATTGTAGCTTTGAAACGGGACATTCAGCCTTTTAAGATTCTTTGATATTATTAATCTTCAAAGGTTCTTAATCGTAAGTCCAAAATACAACTGAATAATCATGAAAGGTTGTGAACTCTGAAACAAAAATGCATGCATTTGTAAATGTCAAAGGTTTTAAGCCTGGTTCAAATTTACAAATGTTAATAGTGGGAGGTTAAAAGCCTGGATTCCAAGTAATTAGTAATCTTGGAAACTTTGTCAAATATACAAATACTTATATATTTGGATGGTTTGTAACCGAGTAAAAATTTACAAATTTTATAATTTTGGACAGTTGAAAACCCGGTTTCAAAACTTCGAAAATTGAAAATCGTGAGTGGAAAATATAATTAAAATCGTAAGAGGTTGTAAGTTCAAATAGCAATAGGTAACGAAAGCTTGAGACAAGTCACATGCTACCACGATGTTGTACTTATGGCCCTAGGAATGTTCAAAACCCGGTGTTAAAATTACAAATAGTATTAATCTTAGGTTACAAACCCAGTTTTACAAACTGTGTATATCAATGTTGGGAGTGTGGAAATTGTGTTCAAAATACAAAATAAATGAACCCATTGAAGGTTGAAAGCCCTGCGGAAAAACACAAAACTATTTAAAAGTTGGAAAGCGCGGTGTCAGAAACACATTCTTGGAAGGTTGAAATCTCTGTTCAAGAATTACAAATAATGACAATCACGAAAGGTTGGAAATACAGGAGTCAAAATAACAAAATTAATACTAGTTTTATCTTCGAATATAGAAACCCGAAGAAAGAATACGAATATTAATAAACGTGGATGTTGAAAACCCTGAGACAAATATACACATGAATATTAACGGTGGAACGAGTGAGACAAATATACACATGAATATTAACGGTGGAACGAGTGAGACAAATATACACATGAATATTAACGGTGGAACGAGTGAGACAAATATACAAATATTCACTCGGAAAAGTTGGTAATAGTTTTAAAACGCTGAGACAATCTGTCACGGCGAACTGGGTAAATGTATATGATAAACTAATCCTGATGGTGTTAACAAAATGTGAAACGAATATTGAATACACTTTAGCAGTATATAAAAAGGCCCCAAAATGTTTGCACGTAGTTGAGTGAATTAAAAATTTTAAATCGTCAAAAAACAAATATCGCGAATCGGGACACCAGTAATCGTACAAATATTGTATCTTAATTGACTATTATTCCATATACGTTTTCTGTCATAGTTAACTATTCACAAAAGCCAGTGTTTTCGTTGCGACCCCATACATCATTGAGTTTTTTTAGGTAAGCTTTCTACACCAGAGGTAAAGCTTTGAAAAGATGTAGTTTTAAATGTTACAAAATGTGCAATAATGAAACTGGCGAGTCTAGAAACAACGGGGGTGACTTAAGATGCCTGCTGTTAAACTGAATGCAATACTTTTCATTCTGCCTACATTTTCAAACTGTTATATTATCTTTGAAGTGCTGGGCACCGCAAGATCAAACCTTGGTATCACCGTTGTATATAGGTTTAATTTATAATTCTATAAGTGGATGACTGAATTAAGTGCGTTTTAATTTTTTAAGATTTTATTAATCTTTTAAGTCATCGAAAAAGCACTCAGTGTAATTGTGTCTGATTTATTTTAGAAATAGGCATATTCAAGCTGCCAACTATAACATTTGATACAGGAAGGAAAAAGGACGTTACTATCACTGCATTCCATACCGAATTTTGTTCTTCCGTTTCATGGCGAGACTTTTTTTTATTTCCTTGTCCTATCTGTATTAATTCTGTTTCCTGTCTCTGCCTCTTTCTGTCTGTTTGCCTGTTTCATTCTGTTTCCTGTCTCTGTTTCTATCTGTCTGTCTGTTTGCCTGTTTCTGTGTGTGTCTGTCTGTGTGTGTGTGTGTGTCTGTCTGTCTGTCTGTCTGTCTGTCTGTCTGTCTGTCTGTGTGTGTGTGTCTGTCTGTCTGTCTGTCTGTCTCTGTGTTTGTGTGTGCGTCTCTGTCTGTCTGTCTGTCTGTCTGTCTCTCCTCTCTCTCTCTCTCTCTCTCTCTCTCTCTCTCTCTGTCTGTCTGTCTGTCTGTCTGTCTCTGTCTCTCTCCTCTCTCCCTCCCTCTCTCCCTCGCTGTGTTTAACTGCCTATTTTCTTTGCAATTTTTAGCGTTTTCTCTTACCTTATTGGTATTCGACTTAATTGCGCATTGCTGTTTACATTCTTTTGACTCAAATTTATTTTTTGCCATTGCTTTCTTTTATCTGAAAGATTCTTATCTTTGAGTAAATGTTCTTCAAACTTCCGAGTCCCTGACTAGTAACATACAAGATTTTAATGTTTTCACCTCAGAAAAATAAGTTACTACTAGTGCAATGTATTAACTGTCTAGACATCATTGGCCGACATCAGGGCCACAATATAGCAGTAAATGTACTGAAATGCTAAAATTCACTCTCTAAACCTAAAGCTTGTTTTCAGATTAAATTCAGAGTATTTAAAAATTGTCTTTAATGTACAATTCCTTGACTAATAAATGGCTTTGAAACCCTGTAGTAAGTCTTTTTTTTGTGTTTCCACAGGTGAGGTGTAGAACTTCGTTCAAGTGACTGTTTAAGGTTAATTGATTCCATATGTACAATTCCTTGACTAATAAATGGCTTTGAAACCCTGCAGTAAGTCTTTTTTTTTGTTTCCACAGGTGAGGTGTAGAACTTTGTTCAAGTGACTGTTTATGCTGATGCTCAGAAATAACTTTACAGTTGTTAATTCCCAAGAAACGGAAAATATTTTGTTCTCGTTAAATAAAATATAATTATGTCTGGTGATTTGAATTGGCGTGTACCCATGTTATGGGGAATGATATTTGACAATGTGAAATCATAAAAAAAGTATCTTTATCATGCGAAATAATTGACACGTGTCATTGTTCGTTAGATTAATTTGAAGCTTCAGAATTGTTAACCTATTCCCCCCACTGTAGCGAAAGTTTTCTGGCGTTAATTCTTTGAAAAATATGTTTGCTTTATTGAATTTTGGCGGCAATATTTTTCCTTTTTTACATAAAATAAAATGTTACTAAAATGGTCAATAGTGTTAAGTTTTGGTAACTCTCTCCTATGAAACATTGAGTGCTCATGTCTTTTCTACACGACCAGCCTTCAACCAGACAGTGCATACCAAAATCCTACCGTTGAGGCTGGAATTAGTGCTTACCAAATGAAATCCTACTGGCGAGGCTGGAACGAGGGCTTTCCAAAGAAGTATACTGGCGAAGCTGAAACGAGTGCTTACCAAATAACCCACTGGCACAACAGCTAAGTCAAAAAGTGCATGTTTATTTTAATTTGTTAAAGTATAATTATAGAAAACGACAAAGGATATCACAATATAAAGTTAATTCAAAGTAACTATATTCCCACCCTCGCCTTTAGGATTAATTTTTAGTTTCAACAGAAAAACCATGCATTGCGCACATGTGTTCTACTAACGAGAGTGGAACGAGTGCTTACCAAATGACAACCCACTGACGAGGCTGGAACGAGTGCTGCCAAATGACAACTCACTGACGAGGCTGGAACGAGTTCTTACCAAATAACCTACTGCCAAGAGTAGAACAAGTGCCTATTAAAGGACAACCTATTGGCGATGCTGGAACAAATAACCCACTACCAAGGCTGAAACGAGTGCCTATCAGATAACATCCTGGCGAGAAAGCAAAGTCGAAAATTAACTGTATATCAGGATTTTATTTACTTTTTTTTTTAAACAAGCAATTTTATTTGAAAAAAATTGTCTAACTGTTAACGACGCCATTAAAATCACAATTAAAGCTTCTTGGTAATTTAAGTAATATTTATCATGATTTTTAATTTTACATTAAAAATAGAATTGTTAATCAAATGTTCACTTAAACAAATATTGATGCCAGTGTTTAGCTTCCGTAATTTTCTCCTATGAAACATTGATGTGATGCTTATCTCTTTTCTCCATGGCCAAACTTGTTTCAGGCTCAGCTAATTTTTTTTTAATGATTTGAAGATTTGTGATGATACCAGAGAAACTATGCATTGTGTACATGTGTTTTACTGGCAAGTCCGGAACGAGTGTTTGTCAAAGGACAACTTACTGCGAGGCTGGAACGGGTGCTTCACAAAGAACAACCCACTGCCGAGACTAGAACAAGTGCTTATTAAAGGACAACCTATTGGCGATACTGGAACGAGTGCTTTCCAAATAACACACCGTATTTGAAAAAAGTTATCTTTCTGTTTCAAAACTATATAGTTGGCTTAATGTTACGAGAAGTATAAATATACAGCACATGAAGCCACTGCATAGCACAATGTGATAGTATTATAAACATGAAGCTGGTTTAATTTTTACCTAAATGTATAAAAAAAAACGACCAAGGATGTCATAGTCTGAAGCTTAAAGCTACTATATTTTCACCTCCCGAACGCCTTTAAATTTCCACTCTCAGCTAAATATTTTTTTCTTATGATTCTACGATTTTTATGACACCAGGAATACTGTGCATTTTGC
>RQTK01000727.1:0-29351 GCA_003991915.1 Elysia chlorotica
CCCAGATAGTTGTTGTTTTTTTTTCAATTCTAAGTCAGTTAGTCGTGTTTTGATTTGTTACATGTCGATATCTTTGGCTCCATTGGCTAAGGCAATTTTTTTTTATTCAACATAAAATTCATAGATTTATGAAAATGCACAATTTATGTTAACTATCCCTGAAACCAATTGGGCTGTAAAAGCACATTTTGGCCCGTGGTCATATAGGATTTATACTAATATAATGGGCTTAAGATACTTAGAAACAAATGGAAGGGTCGAAGCTCTCTTTATACCCCTTCGTAGAACTGATTGTTGTTGTTTTTTACTAAACTTAGTGCTCAAAGCAATACATTGAACATTCATGAAAAGTAGAAGAGTAGGTATATAACTAGAAGTAAGATAACCACTTTTGGGAACATTTATAAAAAAAATGAGTCTTGCAGTCAACGAGAGATCCTTAATTGTGAGACTTTCACTGATTTCGATGCGCACCTAAAAAATATGATTAATTGCTTAGTTTTACTAGCCATGAAGAAGGCGGCCACTATATATGTGAAAATGGAGACATTTGTATTGATATGTTTGTCTTTTTTAGCCCATTGGGTACAATTATTATCTTACATCTTGATAGTGGTGTTGAATTTTTTTTTCAGATTAGAAAAGAATCGGTAAGCAATCCTTTTACACCGTTTGGAGTAAAGGCGTTGTGCTAACTCCTGCCAGTAATTTTAGAAGCACACTTGGAAGGTGTATCTTCGATGAGCCTTTACACAAATCTTTGAAGAGAGAAATAACAAGGAAACAGTAAATAACAAGGAAACAGTAATGTCAAACATGGAGGAAGTGTTGACCACCATTGGAAGCCAAGACGTCCAGAAATCAACAGTGGGGATCGCTGACACGACACCAGGGTTTGGATGTCAGGATGAGGACCTCTTCCTCCCGGGGTCTCTGCGATACATACTGATCGTGTTCGGCCTCGTGTTGATGATCGAGAACATATCAATGATTGTAACAATCGCGCGCCACCGGAAACTCCGTACCAACTCAAACATTCTGGTTGCTTCCCTTGCCTTCAGTGATGTCCTGATAGGTCTCCTCTGCTTTGAGATGGGCTTGATCAGTGAACCGGGCGGAGTCAGGTCTAACATCAGACTCAGCGAGTTTGCCCAAAGGACGTTCGATACGTTGGGGAGCGGGACCAACTGTGGTCTGATCGCCATCTCCATGGTGCACCTGGCCGCGCTGTCCGTGGACCGCTACCTGTTCCTTCTGTGGCCCCTGCACTACCATCACCGCGTGACGCAGCGTCGTGTTGCCATGGCGGCAGCTGCGATATGGACACTAGGATGCGGCTACACGCTCCTGCCTATAGGGCTGTACGCTCACCCACAGTACCACACGCGTTGTATCATACACAACACGCCAGTCGAGTATGAAGGCGCTCCGTTGACTTGCATTCTTGTCTCATGTATAACAGTTGTTAGTGTTTGTACATTTGGCATCGCAAAACTAGCATTTGGGCATAGCCGGAAGCGGGAGATAAGAAACAATGGAGCTGTTGCTACAGACAATGATATTGTAGACGGCAACAAAAAAGCAACTTATCTCTCTCGTGGCAACAATGGAGCAATTTATACTGTAAACAATATTCCAAAACTTAGCAAAGGTATAATAATGGCTATAACAAGGTACGGAAATTGTGCTTCTCAAACATCACACTCATTTCCCTTAAGTAGAACCGAAACATTAACCTTAGAAAACTTATGTGCAGCAGACACAAGAGCCAGGGAAAGCGTTTGTGGAAAAGATTTCTGGAGTCCACACCTCAACATAAATAATGGCGAGGCCCTAAAACCTTCAGACACTTCGAGTCTGAAAACCAACAGAAACAATGTCGAGGCACAAATACCTCTGGATACTTTGACGTCGCGCAACCAACTCAATTTGAAACAGGGTCAAAATATTCTTAAACAAGGCAAATCTAGAAGTGTATACAAAAAATCAAAATTCAAAATTTTGAAATTTGTGATAATGATGGTTGGCTGTTACCTGGTGTGCGTTTTCCCTTCTCTGGTCGTCCTTGTTTTCGGTAAGCTATCGCACATGTTTCACTTTTCTAAAAACGTGATTGTGTCCGCGACTTTATTTTTATTTACAAACTCTGGAGTGAACTTCCTCATTATGCTCCACATGAAAAAATGTTTTCGAGAAACCTTTTTAAACTCTTTTCCTTACAAGTATTTGTTCAAGCTATGTAAGTGGTTCAGTTATGATAATGGTAATAAAACCAGATGATTTGTTCATGTTCTACGTTCCATTTTAATTCGTGAACAATTTTTGTTCGATGTTGGGTGGGTCCAGGGTGCATGAGGCGAACAATCTAAATACTTTATATTTATAAAACTTTAAAAGTGTTTTGAAAATTGTTTAATAAATATTTACAAACTTCTGAAATGTGTTGCGTTTTGTTGCACTTTTTTTCAAGGGCAAATTTTAAAGACATTTTAACACAATTTTAATAAACTGGTCTTCGTACTTAGCATTATTTTACAGCTTGATTGACTAGATTATTGTCTAAAATAAATTTGAACAAAAATTGTAAACATTTATTCTTATTATATAGTGCTGTTGTTGTTGTTCTAGTTGCTGTTATTGTTGTTGATGTTGTTGTTGATGTTGTTGTTGTTGTTGTTGTTGTTGTTGTTCAGGTTCTTATTAGATATCGATTTTGTGTTGGGGATTATGAAAAAAATCTAGTAAAAATAAGGCGGCTATTTTGTTTGTTTTCTTTTCAACTATTTCTTTAATTTCTTTCCGGAAGGTTTGTTCCTAAATCAAAATACACAAAACTTGCTGTTTATATACTTCAAATGTATATACGGATTGATACACGTTTCACATTTTAGGACTCATACATTCAAGATTTTCTTCAATACAAATTTGGAAATAGATCGATTTAAAAAAAAAGTATCAGCCATTTACCCATTAAAAATGTAAGTTTGAGAAAATTTAACAAACTGAGAACTCCATTCAGATAGGGCATCTGCTGATAAAAATAAAAAGTTTTCAAAATGAAGAGGTGTTGGTTTAACCATTCAAAAAGGTCTCTTAGGTTCGTATTAGATGGGGAATTTTTTTGTTTTTTTTGCTGAAAAATCATAAAATATGGCGGCCATCTTGTTTGTTATGTTTTTTGGTTTTTTTTTCAGAAAGCTTTATTGCTTCTGTCAACTTACATAAAACTTGCTGCGTGTGTACTTGCTTAGGACTAGTGGAGTTATCGGGCTGTAAACATTTCATGGTTTGATTTATACACAAAACAATCAGCTGTTAGGAAACTTAAGTGAAAGTGCTCCAAATTATCCCCCTAAATCTGGTAAAATAATATATAAAATATACATTCCTAATAAAAGTTTGGGTTAACATTTCCTTCACAGGATTTGACAACTGTTTGATTATTTTCATTTCAGATATAAGTATGCTTTAAAAATATTGCTAATAACTGATATTTTATGATTTAAATCGTTTCCATAATTTACATGGTTAATGGTGAAGATAACAAGATCATAAAGTGATAAACACTACCCTTTTAAAGTGCAGTGTACTATTTTGCATTATAAAAAAACAGACTGATAAAAACTAATAAAAGAGAGACACAGTAAAGGAATACACCATTTTTTACATCTTTCTTTTAATATGAATCGCTCACATTTTCAACTATGTTTAAAACAGTAATGCACAATTCGATTTCCGAATTGTTTTTACAACAGTGCCAATACCAAACCCAAAGCCAAATTTGTTTATATTGATTTAGCTTCTGGGTCGTTTTTGTGGTTTTCAGCAAGACTTTAAACTAAAGATAGATTGTGACTAAAATTCTGCTTCAAATCTTCACTTGTCCGATCTTCATCTCTGTTAATATTATCGGCTCTGAAGAAAAACAACCTATGTCTAATGCACCATTTGCTTCTATTTATTGAGTTTAGTTGCATAGCAATATTGGTAAAAACAAAGTTCCTTTCTTCAGTTATGCACAATTTCTTGGGTTTCCTCATTGTTTCAGACATTATGTACTAAAACTTCCACAATGTGTGATAAGTGTATCATGTATATTTATAGCACATTTTATTTAAATCACAAACATCTAGTTTGTCATATCAGCAAGACCAAATGGACTAAATTCTTTTGAAACTTCTAAGCTGTATGTCACTAACTTAGAATGAAAGCTGACACACAAAGAACATACAGTAAAACAAGATGAAATAAATAAGACAAGTGTAATTAAAAGCATATTCTTTAATATTTTTTGGTCCCTTGCCCCTCAAACTTTGAAATCTTACATAACAATCATGACTACATAATACAGATAGAGTTTGTCCCATGCTTGTTTAGCTTTGTAAAAACTGTTTTTCTTACATAAAATCTTTCACACAAGAGAAATTTAGAAAATTCTATGCATTCAATGCATGTTTTATGCTCACAATGTTTGACCGATTTTAAATATTCTTTAGCTTCCAGTTGCCAATCCTATAGAAATTAAAATAAAAATTGATCTGCGTCATAAAGCATTTCAAAACTAAAAATACAAACATTCTTTCAAACAAGCATGTTTCCTATCACACTCAAAGAAAGTTTGTTTTTTTTCCTTTCATTTTTTTTTTCTTTCAGTCCTCCCACTGTCACATCTAAAACTATTTTTGACCCTCTAAATTAAAAATGCATAATATCCTTCTAAAAACCAACAGTGTTGCTATTCTGCTTGGAGAACACATCACAGGAATCTGTACAATATGGATGCAATATAGTCGTCTCAAATAAGAGATGAGATGCATTGAAAACATGATAAAGAAAACTCAAAATTAAAACCATAGAGGGATAAATAACAAAGGACATAACTGTCGTCGTGTAGGATCCCCCCAGAAGAGCCTCTGAGACTTTAAACCCAGAGAGATGGAGAGAGGTATGCACTCTCCACTATAGAAAAGGCGGGACAAATAATTTCAGTAGTTATTCTACTGACTGTGGTCTATAAATAATTGTGCTGATACACAATTCAAAGTGGAAGATGACTCACAAAGAACTTATTTAACCTAAACAGAGAATATGTACATAATTACCAGTGGACAGAATAATAATGAAAAAATGATATTGACAACCCATTTATATATTTTGATGCAGTGGTCCCAACAAAGACAGTTGAGGGTTCAGCACCAAAGTGTCTCGCTTTCTGTCTCAGTAATGGTGCTTAAGTTTGCTGCAACTTAACTCCTACGGCTACCAGTGAGAGTACTATACATTTAAAGACATGAAAATACCATATTTTTTAAATAATATATTGCACAACTTGAGTAAAAGCTTTTTTTTTTTCCAAGTAGAAACAAAACAAGTCAAACAGTATCACTAGCTCAGCAGCCCATTTACAAAGAAAGACAATGACACATGGCTGAAAGAACCCAACCTCTATCCATGTCCTTATTATATCAATGGACATTTCAACAAACTGGCCTTATAAAAGTTCATCCAACAAAAACAAGACCAATAACACCAATAACAACACCAAAAATCAATGCACAAGAACATTCATGGCATCAACAATGTGTAGGAAATTTACTCTGATATATTTAGAAATAACCTCTATGTTTTGCTATCAATCAAAGATGTTAATATATCATTGGTAGCATATACTCTCTCAGGTTTTGTTATAGTTATGGAACAGTGAAGGATTATATGGCCTGTTGTCTCAGAACTTCCATTACATTGAAGTACACTAGAGTTGCCAATTTCATATTCAATACAGTTTGTCCATGTATAGTTTGCAATCTGTTTTTCTTTTTACGATCTAGTTTTACCTTTTCATGTTTATTAAGCCTGGAAAGAATTTGTTGGATCGCCTCTTAGATTTTCCCCTGATAGAAGTATCATTTGCCCATTCTTCTGTCAGGAAGTTTACACTAATGAGGATCAAAGGGAAAATATCATAAAAACTTGAATATAACCTTGTTCTTATTGTATTTCCAGAAATGGTTGCTTGATTGCATAATTTTATCTTTCAGAGTAAAAGCTTGTTTGTGTATACCTGTTTAATTTCAACTTGGCAGTGACAAAGCTTTCACACTGATAGTGATACAACATCCAATTAGAATACACTTGGGTGAAGGACTGGCCAAGATCACAGAACTAACACAGGACAGACATTGGAGAGAGCTTGAATCACACAAAAGCTGCCAAAGTGTTACAGACAAAGACTGGAATGCTTGATGGCCATAAGTCAAAAAGTCAGATACACCTTAGCTTCACTCAGATAAAATATTCTTTGATTTTGATTTAGGTTTTCAAAATATATTTGAAGTGCAAAGAGCCTAGTTCTGTTCTACAGAAATAAATTTCAAAATAAAATAAGAGTAAATGTTCCATTAAACACCAACCTCCTGATTGTTTTTTCCCCATCACTTATCCGAATGCACTTTACAATAAAGATCAAACAAATAAGCTCATGGATCAGGATAACAAGTTGAGTAATTTATAAGGCTGGATGTTTATTAAAGCTGCTCTACCATTCTTGCATGGCTTTTACTTTGAAGAAAAAAGAGCATATGATGTAAATGTAAGGTTATAAAGGCCATAGTGTGGACTTAGTTATTTTATCAATGCCGCTATACAAAGTCCATGTATCATAATTATGTCATTCTGTATGTAGATCAACAATCACTGCAATGGCAGCCAGGTCAGATTTTATTTTAAAATTAACTTCACAAAGAAAACTTGTTGGAAAACTCAAGTTCACAGAATCTAAAAAAAAAACATTGCATTTTTAAATAATATTTTATACATTTCCTTGAAGTTTTTGTTTCCACACTTCTTTTAGAAGACGAATCACAAGACTTTTGCTCATCAACATTTATGTAAGCCAAATTCAGACATTCACATTCTCATACTTTGCTTCTTCAAGGAATGACACTGCTTGCAAGCCACTCAAGTAAACAACCATCCAACATGTTCCCTCTACTGCTAGAGCCTCTTCTTGATCAGTTTCTCCAGCTTTCTGATGCGACTCGACTCGGGCTCCGGGGCATGGTGAGACTGCTGGCTCTGGGAGGCGTGGCTTGTTGCTGTGGAAGCTCCCGCTGCTCCTGCATTCCCAGCACCGCCCCCACTCATGTTGGCCATGATGGTGGACACAGGCATGCGTGCTCGGAACATGTCCAGCAGCGAGTTCTGGTCGCCGCGACGCACACCCTGGGGTGGTTTACAGAATAAATTTTTGAAGGATTTTCTTAATTGATTTGTCTAGATATTACTATTTTTTCTTTTATAACAACATGATAATTACATTGCTTTACAGGGTTTCACCCTGGGTTGTTATAAACAATTAATTTTTTAAATTTTATTTTGAGGCATATTCTTGTAAAAGGATTTACCTAATTGATTTGTCTGCATATTGCTTCTTTGTCTTATAGACCAATATGATACATAGATTGCTTTACAAACTCCCAAAAGTATTCACCCTCTGTTTTCATGGTACATGAATGAAGAAGCAGTAGCACTCACAGATTCTAAAAAATGCACCAAACTTTAACCATCTTTTCTGCCAATGAAAATAATATAATGAAAAACTCTCAGTTTCAATGCATGCCAATACTTAAAGATCTTTTTTCATTTAGATTCTTTTTTTTTTTGTACCTACATATGCACTATCTATAAGTTTGCTTTGGCAAAACTAAATTGGATTTGGTTCATTGCAGGAATTGTATATACACTGTGTTACACTTGCATCAAGTTTCTTCTTTTTTAATTACCTTCATCTCAAGAACTCTCTGGAAGTCGCTTGCATCAGAATCATTGAGGAGGCGGATAAAGTTGTCGACAAAGGCCTGAGGTGGATGTTGGGGAGACATGACCACCTAACAAAATAAAGAAAAAAAATGTCAGCAACATCCAAGGTGCTGTAGGTTTTACCAGACAATACTTAGGATTCATCAATACCACCAGTCAAGAAGAAGCTCATATGGGAAACTGATGAAATAAAAGATGTCAACAAGAGGCACATTATAATTTGCTTTAAATGCCTGCTTTTTTAATTTATGCCTATTTATAATGCAAAGTTCATTTTGTTTATTTGATGCTTACTGTAAAATTATAAACATAATTTCTATTTATTAAAATAACATAATATCAGATGTAAAGCACTTTGAGTTTGTTATGTAAATTTATAGCGCTCTGTAAATGACATTTTTTTTATTATCATCATCAAGTTAAAGGAAATGTAAATTGACAATTTGTGGCATCAGGATTTGTCTCAGTCTTATATTTTGTATCAGTCAACCACTTAAATTTTAAAATTCATGTTTATACATATATTTGGAAAGAATTAATTGAAACCAGCACTTATGATAAAAACCAAATTCATCAGAGAAAAAGATTTTTCTTGATCATTGAGTAGGGAATATTTCAAATTTTAAAGTTTTTTTCCTTTTTTAAATTACTTCAGAACAGTTTGATGATCCTACCTTGAGAATCATCTCAGCTTTAGTCATTCCCTTCACAACAATTTTGGTGAAACTGAAAAGTAAAAAATAAAAAAATTAAGAAAAACTGCATGATAAGCAGAGCCAGAGCATAAAGTTAAATAATAATGACCATTCTATAAGATCATCAGCACAGCATAGGAGTAGCTCAAATATAGGCACTTCAAAACGTTCTCTTCCTTCGTGCTTTTGTGTGCATTTGTGTATCTAGCTGTTCATTATCTTTCTCTTATGGGAGGATTCAAGCATTTAGAAGCTTTAGAGCTCCCCATCCCTCTTTCCCTCTTTTTTTTTCCCACAAAATCCATTATCTGTTACTTGTCAAAGTCTCCTCTTCCCTCCCACAAAAAAAAAACAAAAAAAACCCCCATCAATTATGTCCCTTTTTTACCAAGTCAACATTCTGATACCCAAGTCTCCCACCCACAATTACTTTATCTTTTTGCCAGGTTGCTCATTGTTTTTTCACCATTGATGATCTGATTTTGTTACTATCATTGCCATACTACTACAAAAAAAACTTCTCAGTGATCCTTCCTTACCTGGCCGGGGCTTTGCGGGACACCTGTGACCCAAGGCTCGGCAGTTCCAGCAGCACCGTCTTCAGGCTGTGGGTGTCCAGGAGCAGCTGGGAGAGACAGGACCGTGGATCATTGTGTGAACTGATGATGTCACTGATCTTTAAAAAACTATGTAATAAAAGTGGTGATTACTTTGTCAATAATATTAGTTAAAGTAATGATGAGATAAGTGTAGTGATAGCAATAACAACAACAACTTCTTCAGCTAGGTTATGTATCAGACGGGTCCTAAGACTGACAACTTCACTCTCGATCACACAGAGACAGTGCGGGGATTCCAGCTCAGCTGATCACAAACTAACACCATTGATCATTGACTGAACCTACCAGTAAGGGACAATATTCGACAAATAAATGTGCCCAATCGTCAATTTTAAACCAGGCACCTCATTATTCAGAAACCAGACGCTCTGCCACTTGAATCCATTCGCCCCTCAAGGTGAACTATTAGTTCCCGATTAATATCTAAGAATTAGATGTAGATCTATATCATTGGATATCAACTAGATTTAGAATTTAAAGCTACAGTCTTGTTTGTGCATTCTACCCTAGATATACATTCAACTTCATCAGATGCAGGTCCAATGACCCTAAAATCCAGTTCCACTTCCAAATGACAGATAGGTTTGTTTGGAGGTATTGGTCTTCAATCAGCAATTTAACGGGAAATATGACGAATCGGGTGTCCTCAAATAGATCGTAAATGTATGAAAACGATTGAAAATCGCTATGTCTCTATAGAGCGTTAAAATAATATTCATAAAAAGGGTTTTACTATACTTCCAAATTCTTTCTAAACCACCAACTCTGACTAAAAAGTATGATACAAAAGGTACCTTCAGTTTGGCTAGAGTTCCAACACATTAGCTGGAATAATATTAACAACAGCAATAATCCCTTTGAAATAGCAGATCTAGATAAGATCTATTTTCCCAATGACGATATACAATCTGTGATAAGCAAAAAAAAATACAGAGCATGAAACACGCTGTCTGCCTAGCACTGATAAACACCAATGATCATTGACTGAACCTACCAGTAATGGAAAATATTCGATAAATAAAATGATATTAACAACAGCAATAAGTATAGAAATAGCAGATCTAGATAAGATTTATGTTCCCAATGACGATATAAAATCTGCGATGAGCAAGGACAAATACAGAGCATGAAACAAGCTGTCTGCCAGCACTGGTAAACAAAGCCAGGGGATTCCCGGATGGACCGATCGCCGGCAGCAGAAGCATAACTGCCGCTATGGTACTACATTACCTATAGCATTTAACCGAAAAGAGCTGCGAGTGAACGATCAATCAACAAGTTAATTAAAGGCTCCAACAGTACCAGTTGCAAAAAGGAATGGAGGTACTTATAATACTTTAAAAACGTGAATGGGCCCAGCAAACAGCTGGGCGAACCAGGCGTTTTTGTAGAAAATGGATGCAAGCAGTGAGCAATCAACGGGACACCCCATTTTTAGTTGGATACCGCCAAATATGTATTTTTTCAACAATCATACGGTCAGACGTACTGAGGAGGTCAAATATGTAATAAATATGCATTATATGTACTGGTTGATAGAAAGAGGTCATGCTATCTCTATTCTGTTCCTGTGTTATCAGACATAAGTCTCGCAATCCGTCCGTGATATAGCCTAAATGCTGATGATAGACATAGGAAAACAATAAACAAAACAAAACTTGAACTGCAAACCTGCTCTGAAAACAAAACAAAACTTGAATAGCAAACCTGCTCTGCCGCAACAGTACTTGTGGGTCGGCATTTATACAAGGTTCCAATGAACTTGGGAATAAATGAGCTGAGAAGAAAAGGGTAAAAAGAAAACATTAATCATTTTATTCCTATACGTATAATGTGTACTAAATTTCAAAATGATATTCTATTATAGTATCGGTTCAAAATAAGACATCACTTGCTTCAGAATCAAACAAGTTACCAATTAGCCACACACAAAAAAAAACTACATAAAAACATATAATTCTATGTGAACAGAAATATAAATTTTGGCTAATAGGGTTTTTTTTTAAAGAGGGAGAAATATGATATTTTAGCATTTATGAAAGAGAAGCAAAAAATAAGCAAGTTAGGATGTTGGGTAGCTCAGTTGCTTCTACCCTCCCCCGCTTATAGCCAAGTTGCCTTCCATGAACAGTTTGTTGGTTTCTCAACTTCCAGTGTCAAGTACTAGGCTATATTGCAGATGGGTCCCAAGACACATATGAAAATTTTATGAGCTGCCTTACAGAGACAGTGCCTGGACACCAAAACTTCTGTCTCAGCAAGTCATATTACACTGAAACTGACTCAACTGATAGGTGATGAAATCCGACAAATATATTTGTCCTGGAATGGGATTGAACCGAGTACCTCCCCAAAAGAAGCCCAGTGCTCTACTACTTAAACTAGTAAGAGTCCAACATACACAAGAAACCTTTTTTAATCAATTACACACATTGAAAAAAATGTGTTGCAATACATATTGCAGGACTTATTATCCGTTTACACAGGACTGGTTTGAAAAATATATTCCTCTACACACTGTAGGATTTTATCATCCCCTTTACCTGACAGACTAAACTGAGAACTGGGTGAAGTATTTGCGCGAGGCGACCAGGTTGTCGAGGCATATATCATTTTATCATTTACACACATTGAAATAAAAGCATTGCTTAAGTAACTGCAGAACTTGATCATCCCATTTACCTGACAAACTTGACTGAGAACTGGGTGAAGTATTTGCACGAGGCGACCAGGTTGTCGCGGTTAATCATTTACACACATTGAAAAAAAAAAGCATTGCGTAAAAAACTGCAGAACTTGATCATCCCCTTTACCTGACAAACTTGACTGAGAACTGGGTGAAGTATTTGCGCGAGGCGACCAGGTTGTCGCGAATCACCGGAATGTTCTGCTTGAGGTGGCCAGTGATGGCCGTGACGTAGCCACTTTGGTCACCCACAGCCTCGATGGTGGACCAGGGCATCTGCAGAACGGACGAGAGGGAGCGAGTAGTCAGCATTGTGGTATGGCAACAGATATTAGATGTTATATACTGAGCAAGTTTAGTTGGGTCAATATGGCTTCGACAATCGACCATATAATCCTTCACTGCCCTATAACAAAACTTTATGGCGCATATGATACAGTTCAGGCTGCCGATGACAGGCTAACATCTTGGATTGACAAGGTGATTATGGAGGTGTAGCAATATGATACACCCCCACTACAATGGCTGGCACCTGTTGATGCCTTGACTAACTGATAGTAATCTATCTGTGATTTAAAAAAATTTTTAAACGAGTATTCTTAACCTAATGTCAGTACTTATAATGTGGGTGGATGTGTGAGTGAAGTTTAAATTAAAAAAATAGGAAGCTAAGAGACATGTAACGATGAGATTATATCTTTGGACCTACTTTAAATAAAATCTTATGAAATGTAGTAAACGAGACAATCAGAGTAAAAGTTTAAAAGAAAAAAGAAATGATCACACAATTTTGATAATAATTATTTCCCACTACCATGTAAAAAACAATTTGTTTAATAATATAAAAATTGTATCGAACCTTTGTCATGGCTGTAAGGGCAGGTTCTGTGGCTGTCTCCAGGTCTTGCACAAGAAGCTGGATGCAACTTGATATCACTCTGTTGATAATAATACATCTTGTCACTGGCTTTACTTAAGGTTTAAATTAACTAAGCATGGTTATTAAAGTTCTGACCTATACATCAAAAGCGCTGAAGTTCTAATTTATGATAAAGATAAATATAAAGAGAGGTGACTTTTTTTTTTAATTGACAAAACTAGCAAATCAAACATCATAAGTTTTATATGCTAATATTAAAATCAATTTTTTTTTAATTCATAAAAAGCATATCATTACAAAACTAAGTACTCTTTTGATAAGTTTTGCATTCCCTAGATTTTCCTAAGAGTCCCCCTATAGAGCCAAGATTGGAAATGCTGGCCTACTGCTCTCTTTCTCTGTGCTCAGCTACCACTGCTCTCCTACATATCGAACATCTTGCTGTAAATATTTCCAACTTCACGTCTTTAAGCCTAAGTGTGGATCAGGTCCTGCTCTGTGCTGAGCAACTGTCACTTCCCTACATAGATTACTATCTTGCGTAAAATATTTCTGATCTCACGTCTCGCAGTGATGCCAACTGAATCTTAGTTTTTTACTGAACATTTTCATGTAAAGTAGCATAGCATGTTGAATCCCTATACATAGCCCCTTGATAAACCTTCACTGAACTCTGATCTGCCAACTTTTTTAAAACTGAAAACTGGCAACATTGGTCTCTCAACGTACGTGTGGAACATGTCCTGCTCGGCGCTGAGATCAACAGCCAGGCGCAGCTGGGGGTCGACCTTCTCGCGAAGCTTCTCCTCGAGCTGCTGAGTGGTCTCCATGCAGTACTCGGCCGTACAGAGTAGGCTGCACACTCGGCACTGCTCCGCCTCGCTCAGCTTGGCCACCTCGCCCTCCTTCAGGAACGTCTGAATCAGGCCTGACGCTGACCCGAGACCCCCGCCACTGCCCGGCTCCTTGCTCAGTCTGGGAAAAGTATGGGGAGCAAAATGGATGCAGGGAATGGATTAGATTGTGAAGACGGGGGTGGGGGCTGGGGCACATAAAAATTTACAGCTAGCTATATTCTGAGAGAAATAAGGAGGCGTTAAATGGCTTTCAGTTTGTCAGGGGACAAAAGGTCTGTTGTCTAAGTTATTATACCACATAATACAATCTGTGATGTGAGTAAGTAGTTTTCACCACCAACATTATGTGATAAAATAGTATGAGTAAGTAAGAACTTACACCCTAGAAGAAGGAGATTGATATAATACATATATTTTAAGGACAACTGTTCTTGTATTTTATTTCAAAATGAGTGAAAAAATAAGACAAAATGCTGTGAGACCTTTGCACTCAACAGAATCAAAACAAACCACAGAAACCACAGATTTACAGATTCACCACGATGAATATTTATTAAGAACAATACAATTTTTTCAACAGAGAAAGTGAATCTCTCTGATAGTTTAACACTTCCTTGGTTCTCAAAGAAGATACTATATCAAGAAGGGAACCCAGAGTCAGATACCCGGGACTTGCATTATTCTGGAGTGAGTGAACTGGTTTCCTATTGTCCAATATCAGAAGGAAAGCTATATTGTTGATGGGTGCCAAGACTAACTTCTGACAATTTTATATGCTGCCACACAGATACAGTGTGAGAATACAAGGACTCCTATCTTAGTCAGTCACATTATAATGACACAAAGAGGGAATAGAATCTTCAACCTTTCAATTAGATAGGGCACACTATAACCTAGTATCACAACACCGCCCAGGAACAATGTACAATGTTATTGAAACAGACTCCACACCTGATGGAGCGACTCACTTGGGCAGGTTTGCCAGCAGAATGCGGTGTGCGTACTCCTTGAGGTACTTCTGGAACGTCCTGGCCAGGTCGATGAGGGGCTGCCCCGTGCTGAGCTGAGAGCACTGCACCATGCACTTCTTGTAGAACACAAACAGATCAGCGCAGCTCGGCAGCACGTTGCTGTGGTCCTCTCCGTCCATACGCGGAGTGCCTTGAGACAAGATGTCCTGTTGGAAGCGATTCATCAGCTCGCTCAGATTTCTGTTTGGAAAATTGGAAACATCTTAGAAAGCTTCAATTTATCAAAAAAAAATATTGTTCTCTACTGTTCTGGTCTGCATTGCAGTATTTCATGTTTTAAAAGACTTTATCATTTTGGCGTGCATTACAGTATTTTGAACGGTTTTTTTTACTATTCTGGGATTTATCAGTGTTTCATAAGGGTACTAAATAATGTGTAACTCAAACAGTAAGATCATAAAGTTGATGAAAATATTATATGTAATTGGTTACTGTTACACCCACAGTATTTAGAAAGTATACAATATCTAGAGACGCCAAATTTGATTTGAATAATATTATGAAATATCTACTTTTATGAGGGCATAGATGGCCTGAGCCATTGGAGAGCAAGTATTAAGTCTCAGGACTGGATATTTCCAGACTTATGTGAACCAGAAGAATTTATCACACCTGCAAAGTTTGAAGTCAGTGAAAAAAAATGCTTTGGTACAATACACATTGAAAGGTGTGGTGTAAACAGAGTAAAAAGTAAATTGGTAAAACGCCTCACCTGTCCTGGTTTTCGATGTAAATGTTCAGATGGGCTTCAAAGCACTGTGAAATTATACCTGCAAATGGACTCTGACTATCCGGAGATGTCTATATATAAAAAGAGAGAGAAAGATGATAAAAAAAATGTTCATATTCTTCACACATCTGTTTATATTAATTATGCTTCAAGCTTGGTCTAAGTTAAACAAGCCTTTTAAAGTACGTATTGACTTGTCTTTGAGGGAGATACGCTTAAAGATTATGCATATATAGTTGTTTGCAAATGCACATTTCTATCAATACTCCCACAGGGGTACAGGGTGGAGAGTAAAAATACCTTTAATAAGTGATCAGCCCTGAGAAAAGTATCTTTGGGAGAGCAATGGTGTTTACTGTTCTCAATACTATGATAATGATTTGCACTATATTAACATTCTTTTTAAAGGAATATCGCTTTTATTATCTAATTGAGCTAATTGTCGCCATGGTAAACCAAGCGTTGAAATGTAGTCATCATGTTTAAGATTCTGTGATGGAGTTTTGAAGATTATTTTTTGCGTGTACCTTTGCTTCCTCTGGGGCTACCTTTCCATCCCCAGCTCCTTCAAACGGGTTAAGAGAATCTTGCTCGAAAGGATTAGTGGATTCATTCTCCTGGATTGAGCTGGAATGTGCTTTGTTGGGGGTGGGATTAGCCTTGGGCTAGGAATGTGAAACACAAGAGGTGAAGGTGAGGGAAGGGAAGATGCAGTAACAGGGAAAAAATATAAATTAAAAAATGTAAAATTGAGTTTAATTTTCAAGGATTGAAGGAGCATTCCGGTAAAAAACGAAAACTATGTTTCACACGCACACCCACACTCACACACACACACACACACACACACACACACACACAGATGTGTTTGATTTTTAAATTATAAGAATTGTATTGCTAACTGTACTCTTACTATATTGTGTCATTGTACTTTTAACATGCAACCAAAAGATCCAGAGACAAGACATACAATGACTAATAATTTTGCTTTTAAGCAATTTAGGCTGATAGTCTGAAATTTATTGTCAACTGTAGGTTTTTTGTTTTTTTTAATATTCTACAAAATATAATGGAACAATCTAAAATATGATTATGAGTAGGATAGCCTACAAAAAGATTTACAAATGTTGATTTTTATTCTAATTCAAAGTTCATTGTTTGTTAACCAAACAAATAAAAATTTTAAAAAGGAAAGGGTTTCATCATGTGCCAGCACTAACCACATTCAATTTGTGGTTCATGTGAAAATCCTATTGTATACTTTCTATTAACCCAAGCGTGCAAAATCAATTTGAAAATGTCTTGAATAAGTGGCCAGATCTTACCTTTGGTGGTACTGAAATTCTATTAATTGTGCGCTTATTAACTATGTTCTTTATTCTTTGTTACGAAGATTTTTAATTTGATTTTTTTTTTATTTTGCACAAGTCCCTTAAATCAAGCACTGATATTTTTAGCTATAGACAAAATTTATCTCTTGTCCGCACTAAAATGAACAACAATGACATATTATTACAAGTCAATGAAGAATTAGAAATTGGGGGAGAGGAGGAGAGGGGGGGCTTTTTTAGTATATCAAATGGTATTTTCTTTTTTTTTTTTTTTCAAAGTGACAAACCAATTAATTTAACTATTTTTTAACGCATCATTGTGAAAATTGATACAGAACCAATGGTGTAAATTTAGGAAGCTTTGACTAATTTATATTAAACTATATGCGCATGAGATTGTTAAGTTCAGTGATAAGGTACATTGGTGCCATATGATACGGATGTATAAAACAATGAGTGACATCGTTTAAGATCTAGATAACCAGTGTTACGTTTTTAAAGCACACTGACTGAAGGATATTTTTCTGTCACTAGTTTTAGCATGTCCATTGTCATTAAATACTTTTCAAATATGCATACATCCTATAGAAATAAACATAAAATAGAGATGAAGCAAAGTCTCTACAAGTCTTGGAAATGTCCCAAGAATCATCCAAAACAATTTATTTAACATTTAAATCACAGTTGCTGTTTTTTTAAATTACTGCTTTACTTGCTCCCTGACTTTTTTCTGAATAAATGGACGTCACCTACAAAAATAGTCAATAAATGACGCCAGTGGCAGAGCGACAAAATAGGGAAGATAGGCAACAGCACAAAGCAGCGGTATGATGACTTAAAGGTTAAGTCATCAGACTTCTATTGAGGTAGTCAATCCTCCTAAATATGCTACCATTTGTTAAAACACTGACTTAATGATTAACTGGAAAGTAGGCAATTGTGCATAGAGTAAATCATGACAATTCAGATCTCAATTCTCTATTGCATTTTTTAACTCCTTGACAGGATAAAAACAACTAGTCCATTATATGCCCAAAAGCCTTCAAACTAGGTTTATTGTAGAAAAATCTATAGAAAGCTTATCCTTGAGGAATGGATTGCATGGGAAAATCTGTTAAACTTTTAACATTCTATATTTATACCAATATTGCATGATTGTTTCTTTTAAGGTGTTGCTGTTTGATACTGGATACAGCAAATTTTATTTTTGTGCAAATAAACTTATGAAAAGTGATGAAGTAAAATTGATAATACATTTTAAATGAGATAAAAATATTTTTTCGTACATATAGATCTTTAAAAGTGAAATGAACTTTCTAATATAAGTAAGATAAAAGAGTTCTTTTTCAGTGTGACATTTTTTTTTATATTTACAAAAAGGGATTTTAAAAGAACAGTGCAAAACTCATCATAATATTATTTATTGCAGGATTTAGATCTGATATAATTCATCTAGTCAGCTCTAAGTCTATTAGGGTAAAAAGAAAATACATAACAGCCTTGCCTTACTTAAAAAGACTAACAAAGAACTAAACCAAGAATGTAAACTTCTTTTCTTTATTGACTAAATGAGGAAATGTATAGGAAGAACACAAAAATAAAGCTATTGTATGGAAATAAAAACAATTGCCTAAGACTCACCTTTGCAGTTGTTGGCTTCTGCATGGTGATTCCAGTAAACCTCTTGGCTATCAAAGCCTCAAAGTTGCTGGTCCTCTGTATGGCAAACAGCAGGAGCTTCACATCTATCTCAGCACGGCGACGCTGCATCACTTTAGAAAGCTCCTTCCTACACAACAAGAAAAAGAGGATTTATAGGCTCACACGTTAATGCTGCGTGTACTTCAGGGGTAAAAAAAAGAACAAGAAAGAACGCATTCATAACATTTTAATTAAGATACTTAAAATGCTGTGCTTCAAATTGTAAGCATTCTTCAAATATCCCTTTTGACAAGACATGATGTACCATCAGGGTTAACATTAGCTTACAAGGATTAGTTTAAAATATCATGAGCAAATCGTTCCTGAATTGCCTTGAGTGCCTCAAAAATTTTATCAAATAAAAAAAAATATTTTTATAAAGGGACACTTTGGCTTGTGACAATGACATAAAAACATAAATTAAAACATATATCTGATATCCCCATTTCATTTTATTTTAAATATTACATTAAAACGTTACAGTGGTGCTTTTCTTTGATGTTAAAAGCAATAATATGCAAATACAATTTAATACCATAATAATGTGACATTTTAATGCCAACAATATATACAAAATAATTCTACTAGATTATGACTGGACATAAAGAAGGAAAGATTCTAACCTTGTGGTGTGACAAAACTCCACACAGATCCTCTCACTGATCTCCCAGTCAGGAGGAAACAAGTGGCCAAACTTTTCCTCAAAATCCACCAGTGCCCGCTTGATCCATGCGTATCTGCGGTCTATTTTATCTAGCCATGCCACCTTTTGTTTAAAACATGAAATAATAAAAGGTAAATGAAACACTCTGTGGAAAGAAATTTGGACTTCCTGTAAGGTGTAAAGGAAAGTAGATTTTATATTCCTCACTTTTTCTCTACATTTAATTTAAAAAACATTTTGTTTCTGGTGGTTCTCCATGGGCATCTTTAAACACTACATTCTTTGCTCACATCCTTTACCAGTGCATTGAAACTGGAAGACGCTTGCTAGATGCTCTCTCATCTTAATCCTACCCCCTCCCCTCCTCCCGCCCTGTAGGTTCAAGGTTCATTAAAGCTCACCTCCTGATCCTCTGCAAAGAGCAGACCGTACTCGTTGAGCTGCAGCTTGACAAACCAAGCGAGAAGGTCTCGCTTCACCTTTGGATCCAGAATGTTCACCACATAGCAGGCGTCGTGGAGCTGCCTCTGGTTACCAGGGCCATACTGGGAGGAGGGAAACAAGACAACATCTTGATGATTGTTACTCAAAATATGATCATACACCTGCTTGCAAATAATCATTGACCCTGCAGTTTTAATGTGTGTATGTGGGGGTCTCTCACTCTTCCTCCATATATATCTCTCTTTGTTATGAGGCTTTCTACTTGAGGGGTGTATAATGGAACATGAATTTTGAGGGTCGTTTTGTATTACATTATTTCTAGTATCATTTCTCCTGCCATAGATATCTTGATCACCACCATATTCTGGGAAATATTTGAGGTATGTAGGCACAGGGCTTAACCATTTAGCTCAATAATATTATGGTAAGTCAGTGAAGGAATAAACATAATGCAGAAAAGGTTTAAAAGGAAGGAAATCTCATCGGTACCTCTCCCCCTTGTTTGGAGGTCTCATCTTTAACAATTAAAAGAAATGTAAATACAGCAAATCTGGTATTTTTGTAAAGCTTGGAACTGTACAGAAGTAACCAAGTCTACTTTGCAACTATATACTATTTCTGACACAGCAGTAACTGGCGAACTGCAGCTTCCTGATATAATTCGCACATGGGTTCGATCGGGTGATGTCATATTTTTAATGTCACTCAAAAGGTAAAGCCCCGCGATTTGCGTGATGCTCCAGCAAATGCATTTCAGTGCAAACAAATCAAAACAGATGGCACCATGTTATTAACTGATTCGATACCGATCAATGGCAAAATTCCGCGTTTTTGAACTGTGAAGTCAAGGAGGAAAGTAAAGGAGGGAAAAAGAGGAAAACACAGAAAAAAATCGCAGCCATGTCTAATCACATATTTTTCTGAACATTATGATCACAGGTGAAGATGTTAGCTAGAGATAAAGACTCGACGTCTACCTTGGCCCCAGCTCCCTGGAAGGCTTCCTGAAAGTCGGCGGTGATCTGGTTCCCCAGCTCAGTTTGGATTTGTTTTACTCTGGGGACACATACAGAATTCAGAGCTCATTAAGATTAAGCGGAGTAAAATCATCCGTATTTACAGAAATCGCAATATAGTGGGGTTTTTTTTCAACATTTGTACAGTCGAACCTGCCCTGCCAACCACCTGTCCAAAAGCAAGCAGACTGTGATCATCAAAACCCTGTCCATCACGACCACCTCTTTGTTGTCAAAGAACAAATTTTGCAGATATAAGGGTGTGCAAGAAAGAGAGAGGGAGAAAACTTTTAACAAGAAATATACATCTAAATGTTATTATAACATGGTTTCTGTTTATTTCATGCTGCTTACAGTGCAGTGATGCCATCTGGATCATTATTTTTTTACTGAACTTTTTCACGAACCAGTACAGCGGCGTACCGGTTTATGAACCTCAAAAATTGCCCCAATCAATGTAGTAGTATATAAACATACTATTTTTAAAAGAAAAATAAGAACAGTGTTTTTCTTACTTAAATTAAGTTTATTGGTATGCTTTATGTTAATTGTATTGAGAGAACTTATAAATTTTACATTGCATAGACTAAGTGAAGTTGGAGAAAATGAAGGCGATTAGCAGACCTGGCTAATTTTCAAAACTTCAAGTGCACTGATGTGCTATTTTTTGCATGGCTATGCAGGGCCCTTTTTGCCGTTGGAACACTAATTGCCTCTAGCTTTACATGTGACGCAGTAAGCACACTAGCTTAACTTACGGTAGTAATCCGATAAGAATTCGATATTTGCGTCTTTCTTGTCTAACCAATGCCAATTTTCACTCCTTTATCAATTTCTTCAACACGATTGGCGAATTCCATCACGGACCAAACTTTATTTATAGATCTAGATTTTGATTCTAATCAATAAATCATGAAAGTCTAGTCTAGATCTACACGAAGTACTTAGATCTAGATACTCCTCCTACTGCCATAGTTTAAACCTAGACCACGTACATGTATATATATATGCATTGGCACTTTGAATCACACGAAATACATCCAACTGAAGTCTTTGATCGAGAATAGTTTTCACATAGATCCGATATTCCTAACTACCGGTACTAAAGTTAAATGACCGGATGTTGTTACTTTGTTATTGAACAACGCATGCTCAGTGATGTTCGTACTTTTTCCAGTTCGCTTAAAAGTTAAATTGTTTTTCTCGTTTCCGTAAGTCAAGTCACGACTGAACGGAGATGTACGGAGAACTTTGACGAACCTTGACGGAACTCGGACCGGCAACTTTTTTTTTTTTAATAGAACTTCGACGGACCTTCGGGCGGTGATTTTTTTTTTTTTACGGAACTTTGACGGACGATTAATTTTTTACGGAATTCCGTAAATTTACGGAAAATTGGCATCACTGTTACAGAGTATAATTCTTTTATTTCTAAATTTAAAAAAAAAAAAAAAACACATACAAAGGCAAAATACTTAGCATTAAAATTTGTCAGTGGCTCTTTGTTTTAATATCACTTTTGAAATTTTGCTACCTAGAAGTTAGAACATGGACATTGATTTCCGAAACCATAATCAACAGACAAAATAAATCTGTTTATGTCTAAATAGAAGTGCTTTAGATTATAGTTACAGACATGTCATACCTGTCAGACAACTGTTTGATCTGTGGAATTTCCATGTATTTTTCAAAATGTTCCAATACATTGAGCACGCCCTGCAGAAGATTTGCAACCTCACCATATTGTCGCTTGCGTGTCATTGCACTGTGGAGACCAAAAAAAATTACATTATATCAAGATGAGATTGAAGAAAAATTGGGGCAACATTCAATACAATTCAGATAAATGCTGCTAAGTTTGTTAAATTAGAGCTTCCAAGAGCTGTGCTTCTAAATAATGATCATCTCCCTTTGTTCTAAGAAAATTCTTAAGAAACAGAAATGATAAAAGTCAATTTTGAATTTTAAAATAGCACTTTCAAATAATGTTCCAAATATGATAATGGGCCCTAAGACAATTGTTAATGTGCAGATACAATCAAATTGACCTTAATTTATGTTTTATTTTGTAAACTTGCCACATATATTTTATTAGTAGAAGCACTCACGTAAGAGAATCTACCCCTCCGACGAGCATGTGGAGATGGTTGAGGGTGGTGATGGATGCAGTCAAGTGACGCTTGGCGTGGTCCAGTTGCTTGATATCACGTGTGATTTCCTTCACCTTGTAGAGTAAGATATTAGAAGATGTATGATTCAGTAATAGATCCATCTATCTGGTCAGTTAAAAAGATAAAAATTAAACTTTCTAAAGCACATCAAAACCGCCAAAGTTGAGACCAAAACATTTTGTTTCCAAAACATGTGGGACCTTTTAATGATTTACTATTTTACCTCTAAAGATTAATTTGTTGGCTTAAATGTACTATTACCATCTCCTCTGATTTCTCTGCCTTGTCCTTGATGTCCTTGATCTTACTAAACAGTTCCTGAATGGCTTTTTGAGCCTCTTCCAAAGACTGCCTTCCTTCCTCTCCTACATTAGTCTGACCTCGCACAACATTGCGGATTTCATCATCCAACCGCCTAAAAAGAAAGAAAAGAAGAAAAAAAAGAAGAAAAAAAAGAAAGAGAGAACTTCAAATTCTCTTCTACCTTGTGATATGAAATTTGAACCAGTTCAGTTAAATTGCAGATTGAGCTAGAACACTTATAAAATTTGAATATAAAAGTAAAATTTAGCAAACCAAAGCCATCCTGAGGTATCAAATTAAGTATCTCTAGAGATAAAACATAAATATAAACTTCAATCTGCCAAATATATTACTATAGTATACTAATACAACTTAATCTTTGTCACACCGACTGTTGTAGAAATTGTTATATTGTTTTTCTTGTATACATGTATAAATGTACAATGTTTACTTTATCTCTTATGTTTAACTATTCTGCTAGAATTAAATTATGATGCCATTTTGTTTTCTTTTTCCTCTGCTTATTATCTCAAGTATTGTTTTAACTAAAAAATTACTTTATAATCTGTTTTCTATAAATTTTAAATTCTGCGCCAATATTTACTCACCATATTTTATGGCGTATCTTTCCAACAACATCATCAATGTTAGATAGAGATTGCTCAGTTGGAAACAGAGTATTAATATAGTCTACAGGGTTAAAATCTGGTCTGTCGAGAGGATCATTGCTGGGCAGAACCTGTGTGAAAAGAAATTTTAATGAAAGTATTTGATCAATTCAAAGCTATGGTTGTTGTTTTTTCATTAAAAAAACAAATGTTAAATAAGACACCTCTGACCTCTTACAAATTAAAAAAATAATAATAATAAAGGGTGAGAAAAAACAAATGTAAATCTGTAAAACAGACTGATCTTAACATAATTATGTTCCTGGCCCTCTCCATGGTAGAGACCTCCCCTTCCCCCCAAATTTGGTCATCTGCTAATCATTCAGAAGATTTCAATGTGTCAGTCTCTGTAAAATTCTGTAAATGTGAACTTTTATAATACAAAATAAATAACTAAATATAATTCGATTTATCAAGCATATTTGAGAGAGAGACAGATAAAGAGGGGAAGGGTCATTGAATTTGACATGGTAGTCAACTCCAATACCACCTCTAGAGATAAAATAATTAGATCCATGACTAGTTCTAACTACTCTTGAAACCAGTTTACATACTGACTAGATCTAGTTTTAATTACTCATGAAAGCAGTTTTTTAAAGCTTGATAAGGAATTTTAAGTAGGCTATGACTGCTCAAACTGGGTTGTATGAGGAGAAAGTATTCTACTTATACAATTGTAGGGCAACAGATTTTATTTTTCGTCAAATCTCTCGAAATCAGAGTTGTTACTCTATAGCATGAAATTAAATTTAGATCAAGTGACGTACAAATAAAATTGGTGTCTTCTCGTAAGAACCTGTATGAGCAGCCACTGCAAGAATATATTAATTATCTTTAATAATATTTATAACATCTGGTAAAGAGAGAGAGAGAGAGAGAGAGAGAGAGAGAGAGAGAGAGAGAGAGAGAGAGAGAGAGAGAGAGAGAGAGAGAGAGAGAGAGAGAGAGAGAGAGAGAGAGAGAGAGAGAGAGAGAAAAGACAGAGAGAGGCAGACAAAGAGTTTTTAAAACTGATAACATTCAATATGTTGAATTAGAGCAATAATACTGAAGTAGGAGTGAGAACAAGAAGAAAAAGAAGAAGAAGAAGAAAAAGAAGAAGAAGAAGAAGAAGAAGAAGAAGAAGAAGAAGAAGAAGAAGAAGAAGAAGAAGAAGAAGAAGAAGAAGAAGAAGAAGAGAGGAGGAGGAGGAGGAGGAGGCAGAGACAGGCAGACAGAGAGATAATAAAAGACATCGAAAGACAGATTCAGACACGTAGTGAGACACAATAAACTTTAGACCTGAGACTTAGAAAATCTAGATCTAGATCTAGAATCTAGTAGTTTTCGAGTCTAGAGTTAGAGACGTGTAATCAGTCTAACAGTAACACTAGCAATCTAGAACATATCTAGAGATAGATTTAAGTCTATTTATAAACTATATGATTTTTTTGGTAAATTGGAAAATTATTTTGCCTGTTCAATGGCTTCTTGCACTTCTAAGGGAAACGACAACAAAGTCTCCAGCTGATCCCCTGTGAAGTCGTCGTCTTCTGTTGTCGTCGCCATCTTTAGCATTAGCAGTCAGTGGAGTAGGTAGTGTATAGAAACTCGTCCACGTAGATAGAATCTAGCAGAAAATGTCAGCTCCCACTCGACGCTGTTTTTAGTTGGACAATTTCAAGGACTCTTTAAACGAAAGCGTAGAATTTCAGTCTAAGGTTTCAACCTAGGTTAGGTATTCGGTATTCGGAAATGTCTTTCTAAATACAGTGTACATGACTATCCGATTATTGTGAGGTCTTCCCGAAGGTGGGGCAGCCGTAGGAGCACCACCACTACATTGCTTTCACTATTTATCTATCCTCTCTGTCATTTCTTTTCCTCAATTGTTCACTCGTCCATTTTGTAATGCCCTCACATCTACTTCTCTGCAATTCTTTCCTCCTCTTGAATTGTACTGTTCATTGTCGGATCGCTGGGGGTCTTGTGGCGTGCTCATACAGTTTTAATTTTCGCATCTTAACAGTGGTCAGGGAATCTTAATTGTGTCCTACAACGTTTTGTAATCCATTCCGTGACACTCTGTTAAAAATGTAGCCTTTTTATGAGATGTCAAGGAGTCAGGTGTAACGTCTCATCTCTGTTACTTGAATCATTTTCTCTAATGCTGCCGTCAATGTCCAGTGCGTAAAACATTATGTAACCGATTGAAGCGATCAGTCTGATCTTCGACAAAGCACCTGCCGTTTGTGCAGTTCTGAAGAGAATTTTCATGCGAGACGATTGATCTAGGAACTTAATTTTGATATATCCAATGGGTTTTCAAACGAATTCTGTTCACAAAAGAATTCTCGGTAATTGCCGTCAGTAAAATTATCAGTTTATATGTATATCAGTCTTTTAGTAAATGTAACTGTGTGTAATACTTATGCATGTTGGCGTGAAACGTAAGACTGGCGGATCTTTTGACGTAAAAATAGGAAAATATATTAATATGCACGAACATGTCAACTTGTAACATCTTTGGGAAAAGTAGATCGGCAACGTAAGTTATCTCACACTGTTGGTCCCACAGATTATAAAATTTAGGCGCAGATAAAAAGAAACACGATATATTTATAAAATTCACCCTAAAAATGTACACGTTCAAGACAAAACAATCTTACCCTTTCCGTGTCGAGCTTAGAACACGTTCACGAATTATATTTCCCCAATCCATAATAATAATAAAAAATCGGCGGGCATGGGAAAAATACCTACCCTATTCCTGATCTATCAATTTACAATACTTAAGTTTCCGCAAAGTCGCCGCCATATTCCGCAGCTTCTGCACATTTTTCTGGAATGCAAATGGATGCTCTTTGTACACTTCCGAAAGGCTGTTTGTGCTTTTGCGAACTCCATATCCTGGGGTTAGTCCTGTGGACTGACTAGTACGTTAAGGATTCTTCTGGAAACTTAGGGGACTAATTTCTAACAAGCAAATGGGAGGCGCCGGGAGCTTAGTGCAGTTTCTAATATTCTTGACTGACGATACAAGGACCATGGTTCGATTCTCATAAAAACATGGTGGTCCATTTCGCAATAAAGAATGCTTCGAGAAACTTCGGAGACTTTTTTGTAAGCAAATTGGGGTGCCATTAGCTCAGTGCAGACCTCATAGTTCTCGACTGAAGATAGTAGGTCTGTGGTTCAAATCTCGGATATTCCCCCCCCCTCTCTCTCTCTCTCTCTCTCTCTCTCTCTCTCTCTCTCTCTCTCTCTCTCTCTCTCTCTCTCTGTCTCTTCTCTTCTCCTCTTTGTTGGGTTGAATCCAAACAAACTCAGGCAAGATTTAGTTTTACGACAAGGTAAAGGAAGATGAAAACATACGATTTGCGTCCAACTGTAGACGATTGTGATGGGTTTGCACAAGAACGTACATGCGTAACCCCCATTATTATTTTTTTTTCTCCTTTTCCAACAACATTATGGTTAGAATTATTGGGATCAACCATGACATATTATGATAACAATTACGATTGACTTGCATTCTATTTTTGCCCAAGTCTGAATAATATCATGGTATGCAGTAAAAACAAAAACAAAAGTTCATGTTGATTTGTCCAAGGGGAATCAGACCCTGCTCTTGTTCAAATACAATTCAAATCAACGTCGGGTTTACATACATTGGAAAGACATGACACAGACTGGTTTGTCAAATGAATCCAAAAAATTTACTGCAACGCAAACATATGGATTGAACAAAATTCATATTTAATCACGACATGTGCACAATTCAAATCAATAACTGAACATACAAAACTCCCCTATTGTTTTCCCCATACGGCATAATTTGATACCACGCATCATCTATTTTCGTGATCACCGCAGCATTTGTATAGCTCTTTGAAAATTAATGAGGTTGCTGCAGCACGATAATCATCCTGGAGGGCTAGGAATGCTCCACGTTCTGTTCCCCTGACATCGCCTGCTTTTTCCCGCAATAATGCTCGCGCTTGGCTTCCACTGACACCAGCCTGGCGCTCCCACTGCAAGCATCCAAGATGGCACCCGTGAGTCTGTCGCCATAGACGCAGCCAGTGTCCAAGCCTGTTGCGAAGGGAAGCCGCTGTAGCCCCCTCCGGCAATCGTGGCCAAAGTAAACATGCTGTGGCCCCTGCCATGCTGAGGCCCAGGCGACGCCCCGGACAGGCTTTTTGTGTGCGGTGGACACAAGGCCCCAAGGGAAAGTGATGCTGACCTCTACATTCCTCATTTCGCAAAGGTTCTCACACGACTGTCGCTCTAAGGGAACCCCGGGCACAAGCCCAGCATGGACAACAAGGACGTTAAGGTGTGGAATAGACACAGAATACGGCAACCGTTCAATAAAAGCAAAGTCATCTTGGTTGAACTCGTTTAGATATGTGTATCTCTTCGGTAATACATAATGTTTGTCCTTGGTTAAGAGCCGGTACTGCCTGAGAATCGCCTCCTCGTGGTTTCCCTTGACGGCTGACGCCATTCCTCGCATCATGAGATCCCTGAGAAAGTCCAGCACCTTCTTACTTTTAGGCCCTTTGTTTAACATATCGCCAGCACATACAGTGTAGAGTTCTCTACCATTGACGGACTCCCTCGCCACCCCAATCAGTTCCTCAAATTCATCGTAACAGCCGTGGATGTCGCCCACGATCAAAATATCGCGGTCACCGATTTGAGACTGAGTAACAACCTCGTGGTGGCAGTTTGACTTTGATGAGGCACCATATACCGAATTCTTTGCTAGCAGTAACAAACGTTGACTGGTATCTCGAACTAGAGACAAAGAGTTAAAGAGAAGTGCAGCCATTGCCAAACGATCTGAAAGAGGGAAGGAAAAAGTTAATGTGCATTCAGTTTTCTGTTCAATTCGTAATCACTTTTCTTTTTATTTGAATTTTAAGACTCCCCTTTATATGTATTCTAAAACTAGCTGTTTCCTCTATGAGAATTGTAAAAATAAACACAGGAGATAAAAAGCGTCGGTCTTCAAATACAGAAGGAAAAAAGAAGCTTGGACAATAGCTGTATGCAAGTTCTCCAAAATAAATTATCTAAGTTACGTTTCGGATTGGCTGAAAATCAAAGCTCCTTATTATATATTGTAATTTTATCAAAGGTTTAAGAATTATTGTTGGAAGATAGGAATAGATTTCTTTAAAATGGTGATAACTATTTAAACGACAAGATTTTGATATATCCCTGTTCAGAATAAAAATTGTCTGCGATAGGGGTGACACACAAAGTAAAAATGAGATGCAATGAAAATTTTGTTACCACACAATTTTTTTTCATCGCCAAAAATAATCATAATTATAATTGGTATTGTTGTTGTTGTTGTTGTTGTTGTTGTTGTTGTTGTTGTTGTTGTTGTTGTTGTGGGCGGTGGTGGTGGTCGTGGTGGTTGTGGTTGTAATAGAAGTTGAGTTGGTGTACCGTCCAAAGTCAGCAAAATGTCTCTAGCTTTATTGTAGTAGTAGTAGTCGTCTTCATCGTCGTCGTGGTCGTCGTCGTCGTCGTCGTCGTAGTAGTAGTAGTAGTAGTAGTTGTGGTGGTGGTGGTGGTGGTGCTGATGGCGATGGTGGTACTGGTGGATGTGGTTGTTGTCATTGGTGCTGTTCTTTTGTAATGTGGTGAGAATAAGCTTATTTTCTTCACTATAATGGTTGTAAAAATATCTCGAAAAACACTAACCTAGATATGAAACGTTTATTACGTATAATTATGCGG